>CM076580.1:538514180-538742048 GCA_034641835.2 Pinus albicaulis | reverse complement strand
AGCCCACCAAATCCCTTTATGTCTCCATTCGAAGCCTGGAGTTGACTCGCTCATCCATATTTCATTTAATCAGGCCAGCCCTTACGGCCTTCAGCGTCTTCCACTGGATTTTGATTTTTTTGGACATTAACCGTTAGAAATGGTTTACGCTCTTTGTCTGCGGTAATCCCAAAATCAGTGTCTTCACACCTTCGTCCCAACTCCCAGATGCAGATCTTTGACGACAGTCAAAAGAAATGGAACCGTAACTTCACTCTCGGACCTTTAAGCTCCATGATTTCTTCGAATAGAGTTGGCAAGTATAAGGTTCGTGTTATAATAATCTATGCCAAGGAAAAAAAATCGATAATAGTGTGATTGCAAAAGGAATTTGAAACACGCATCCTTTTCCACTTTAACCTTACGGCTCCACGCAACTCAGCCAATACCGAATCTTGATTCTGCAACAAGAGCTAGGTTTTGGCTCTTTGAGTGATAATAATCCCTCGAACTTGGATTTTCAGAATAACCCACGGCTAAGCTGGAATTTGGCTTTGATACCACTGTAATATCCCGGATGGGATATTTTAACTAAAAATGCAGAAAAATACTGAATACCACAATTTGCTGTAAAATAAACATTCACTCAAAAGAAGATTGCCATGTAAAATAAAAAGACAGGAAACACTGCAATCCAATACCATATAAAACAGAAGAAAAATTTTAGCTTTTATTATAGATAATAAACAGGGGTTTACATATAGATCTGACCCAGGAAGAGCTGAGATAGAAAACTAGCCACCAAGATAAGCTACTGAACGACGCTGGCCACAAAATGAACTGCTGCACTCTCCCTTCGGCAACAGCTGACACTGAACCCACTGAAAATGATGAAGCCCAAGTTGAAGATCTGAATGATCCTCACACCAAACTCTGAAGCTCTGTGAAACTCCTAAGTGAAGTCTCCTCAAAAGTATTGGGTTTCCGTCCAATACTCACAAATCACCCGAGGGTTTCCGTCCTGGGGCTACTACATGAAGTAGAGAACCACGTCCTCAAACCTCTCATATACAAGCAAATGATCTACTCCAAAGATGTCTCCCAATGGCCTCCTCCCTTTCTTTTATAGATTCCTTGGAGCCTTCTAGAGCATTATTTTATTATTATTTTATTCATGGAGCACTTTTCCCTTTTATTAAAATATTATAAAATATTCCTTTTTAATGTAGAAAAGGGTAAATCAGCTACCATGCCTTCTCCGGTCACTGAAATCTGTATCTAACTATCCCATTGTGTAGGTCTCCTCGTCCCGGTTCCAATGAGCTATTACACTAAGGTGTTCCATCATGTATTCCTCCCGGAATGTCACCTTGAGCATAATTAGCTGAGTTAAGCCCATAAATAACTCAAAATTCCGAAAGTTATCGGAATGCATCGGAGCAAAAGCCAAACTTCTCGGATGATGGAGTATATCAAGCGAATGCCTCCGAACACCATGAAAACTCCTCAAAACTCCTCCGAAAAGCTCCTGAGCCCACTGATAGCACCAATCTGTACATGTGACCTGTCTGCTCCTAACTCTGGAAGTCCCTCCTAGCCCTGTCATGGGTGATACCAAAAATGGGAATATTACAATCTCCTAAGGATGAGTCTGAAACTACTGTCACCGTACTAGATGCCCGTGCATCTGTCTGCTCCTCCTCAATGGCTGACCCCAAGGTTAGCTGCACATCCACCACCGACTCAATTTGAGCCTCCATCTAGCTCTCCCCCAATGAACTATCATGCCTCCTCCTCAGTTGACTCATGCCCCAACATATGTTGCTCCGGCTGAATCATCACAAGTGACTCATCATGTTGAATATATCCCATTGAATCCCCTTATTTCTCACCCTGCACGCTGGAAGAAAAATCCGACCTATTGTCATCAACTCCACATGACTGCTCATGCTCCCTAGAAGCATCCTCATATGACCCCATGGACTCATCTAAAGAAGAGTTCTCGTCTTGGCATACAAAAGGAATTTCCTCCTTCTCTACCCCTGTCACATCATCTGCATCACTCAAGCATGAGTGATCAGGCCTCCAAGGTTCTTTGCAGATGAAGCAAAGTCCCTTCCTCCTCAACTCATTCTTGCTACCTGATACACCAAATTGGAGTAGCTCCTCCCTAGTCAACATTCAACACTCTCCAAAAACACCCAATGTTTTGCTCAACCAAACTCTCGTCCAGTTTATAAGCAACAGGTGAAACCAATTGTTGTCTCCTCCAAATGGTCAACAACCTGGTCTACAACATCCTGCAAATGTCATCATTATTACCCATGACTCTAGCCATGATTTCTAAGATCTTGATCCTCTTCTCAATGGCAAGACCCCAGATGTCACATAGATCTTGAAGATTCTCTTTTGTTAGTTGGAAAACTTTCCGCATAATGTCATCATTATAAGGAAGCATAGGTGAAGTTATTTTGATAATCTCACTGAGACACGAAGCTACTATAAGTCTGACTCCTTCACAAGGATGCTCCAAGAATCTTGGATGAATCAAAGCAAACGTTGTTGGTTTGAGTGCCCAATTTAGGACCCTCAAATATGATTAGCTCACTTTAGGAAGATGTGATTCTAGTTTCTCCAAATTAAGGAAAGTTTTTGCGATCATCTTTAGGTTTTTCAAATCAGATCCAAGTGCAAAGAGCCAATTCCCTACCTCGAACTCTTTTTGCAAATCCCTTATTTGATCTAGCTGTAGGATGGCATGTATCCCCTTTGAAAAGGGTTTGTTGTTTGGTTTTTCTCTTTGATCCAAGGAAGCATTACAACTCCAAGCACCTTGTGCAAGTGAATTTTCAAACTGTAGCTGGTACTGAATTCTTTCTAAGTCATTAAAAATTTTTCTAAGATTTTTGCAGAAATTAGGCTCCAGCAAAATCATTTTTGCACAACAAGATGAATTCATCCTAGCAAAGCAATCTAAAAATTCTTAGGTGAGAAAAATGCTACCCTAGATGCAAGGAAATGATCTCTCCTCAAGCTCTGCGCGGACTCTAGAAATTCTGCAACTGCTGGTTGGTTGGGCGGAACCCTTGTTTGAGTCTTCTAAAGTGCTCAGAAAATTTTTCCAAATTAATTTTCGGCTCTCCACCACAAACCCAGAAATCATTTTGACAAATACAACCGGTCACCCGGGACCCAAAATTTAATTTTACTCCTTCTCCACTAGCTGCCAAATAATTTTGTATGTTTGGGGCACAAAAACTCCCCCAAAAATTCTACAAAATTAGGAGCCAAATCCTTGACCCGTGGCCGACAAAACCCAGAAATGTTTTGGGCTAATTATGATTGACCAAAAATTTTCAAATATTGTGAAATTCCAGCTAAACCAGCAATTCACCCTACTATAAGAATGACGATTTCAGACCCGAATATCGCCCGCAAAATTCTGAAATTTTTACCACAATCTCCTTTCACAAAACCCAAAAAAATCCAAAAATGGTTTTTTTCCATATCACGATTGACCCCAATAGCAAGTTCCTCCAAAAAATCGCGTCGTTGCCAACGTTGCATGAAGCGGGGACGAAGCGGGGATATTTTTTGGAAGCGGGGACGCGGAAGCATCATTTCCAAAATATCTAGGAAGCGAAGCATCTCGGAAGCGTCTACTATATATATATATTTATTTATTTTTTATTTTATTTTTTTGCATTTATATTAAAAAAACATCCAAAATACCAAATTAATTGCAGAAGATATGGAAGCTTGCATATTTGTACATAAATCAAGATAGATATGACATCCATTGTACATTAATGATTAATTATTTGAACATCAACCATTTAGATGCATCAACCATCTATAATCTAGATTCTTCTCCTCTTGTCTAGCCTTTGCCTCTACCTCGATTATCTAGGGACATTAGTCAAAATTGCCCAATTTTGATCAAACTACCTAATGAAAGCCTTAAAATATGATAGAAAGAACATAACATGCTTGATCAGTGATTTTGAGTTGATTGAAATTTAATATTTTGCTAACAACATGACAAAGGAGTTCAACAATTAACACCACCAACACTAGGGTACATATAAGGCTTGGTGCTCTTGATTAAATGCTAATCACATACCCTCATACATGATATAATCTAATGAAATGCCACCATACCATTGATCCTGAATTCCTGAAAACTGTTAAGTCTGCTGAATTTTGAATAGGATATGAAATTCTAATTTCTACATATGAAGTCCGATCAGGCTGGAACCACTCTTAAACATTCTGAGTCATTTCATGGTAATGTTAAAAATTTAAGTAAAAGTGAATTTTCATCCTTTTATTTTAAGAATTTAACATTACCATGAGGGAGCATCTAAGAAACATCTAAGGAGGTGAAAGAGAGCTTATATATTTTTCATCCTATCCCTAACTCAACACTAACCCACCCTCTTACCCAACTAAAGTTAAAAATTAAAAAAACAAATAAACAAAAGTCGTTTTTTTTTATTGCGCTAGTCGAATCCGTATGACACTGTACGAAATCACCGGAAATTCGTACTGATCCGTACAGGAAGCGCAGCGCGTTCGTACGACGATCCGTCGTACGAAACGCGGATCCGCCATATGGAAACACGGATCTGGCCGTACGGTTCAGAAAAACCAGGAACTGCAAATTTTTTCCGAAATGCGTTTCGGAAATGTTGAAACGCGTTTCAGGAGGCTAATCCTGTACGGTTCCGTACGAACCGCGTTTCGGGGGTTGGAGCCGGGAGGGGGGGACGTTTCCTGCAACATTGGTCGTTGTTCCAAGACTACATTGCTGCATGACTTCGGCCTCTGATTTACCCACTGAAATTTGCTCATAAAATTCTAGGAATTTGGGAATGTGATCATTTCCCAAAACTCAGAAAAACCCAGAAAGGGTTTCCTCTAATTCCAACCTTCAAAATATGACCCTTTGTGGTTTGGCCCTCTTCCAATTTCGTTTTTTGGCACTATAGCTGCTACTATTAATCACCGCTCTCCAAAATCCCAACGAACCTCCTCAAATGGCTCTCCTATCAATCTCCCAACACCTGAGCTCTAAAATCCCACCAATGCGGCTCCCACAAATGAGCCTCCTCCAATGACTGTGTAGGCCCTTCTAACCAAAATAGCTGCAACCAAAAATGGAAAACACACAGGCTGAGCCAAGATCGAAGCTCTGATACTATTGTAATATCCCCAAATGGGATATTTTCCTAAATTTGCATAAATTAATTTAAACCCCAAATTATGCTGTAAAATCAACATGCATTTTTAACAGAAGATTGCCATGTAAAATAAACATACAAGTATGTGCAAATCCATAACACCATAATGCAGAAAATAACTCAGCTTTATTATAATATATTGGGTTACATGCTGAAATGAGAGAGATAGCTGAGATAAATGAAATATAAGCAGCCTCAAGAAAATCTGCTACACTGTTGTACTGCGCTGGCCTCCAAATCTGAACTGTTGCACTCTCTCTTCGGCAACAACGACCATTGAATCCACTGAAGCACCTGTTGAAGATTTGAATGATCCACTCCAATATCTCTGAAGCTCTACGAAACTTCTGAACGAAGTCTCCTCAAGAGAGTTGGGTTTTCGTCCAACACTCACAAATCACCCGAGGGTTTCCGTCCTGGGGCTACGGTTGAAGTAGAGAACCATGTATCAAACCTCTCACATAAGCAAATGATCTAATCCAAAGATATCCCTCAATGTAATATCCCCAATGGGAAATAGACAGTAATACACAGCAATACAAGCATACAACTATATAGGAAAAATGCCGGAAATAGAATATAGAGCAAATACACATAAAAATACCAGAACGCTAAGCCATTTTATTAATCTGAGAATATGGGTACAATAGATAATCAGAATAAGTGCACCTATCCTTGCACAAGGCAAGTGAAGAACCCTCTCAGAATAGGAAATGGCTGCTATAGAGACTGCGTCCCAGCTGCTGGAAGAATCTGTCGTAGAATGCTGCTGCTGCAATGAACTGGAACTAGGGGCTCATCCCCTCACCGGAATGAGCTGAAAATCGGTAGACTGCCTGTACTCCCTACTCCGGACCAAACCCAGAAACCATGAAGCAAATGGACCGCCTCCGAAAAACACACCAGAAGCCCTCCTCAAGAAAAACGCTGTCTCACCTAGCCAGCGCAGATGCCCAAGGAAGAATGCTGAGAAAGGGGCCACAAATCCCTCTGCAAACTCTCCAACTGAAGAGACTAATCCTCCAGGCTGAAACACACTGAATCTCCCATGAAAATCCCCACAACTGAGCTGCTCTAACACCAACTGCGTCCTCCCTCCAAGACTGCGCAGTCACCCAATGAAGCTCAGCTACTCTGCAAAACGTCCAACCAAATCACTTGCAAATCAACTGCTGAAGACTGAAGAAATACCTTGCCCGAGCAGGCACTCGAAGTCCCCCGGGGCCAAGGGCGAGATCTCCGACCGGAGACACTCAGTCGCACTAAACAGTGCTGCAGACCGACTAAACAACCAGCGTGCTCAAGTAGACAGAAGTCTAGCTCAAAATATCATCAACATATCAATAATGCCAAATGGAGTGACCCTCCCACCTTTTATAGTGCTAGCTCCCCTCAAAACCCTAACTGCGTCCCCTCTCTCCATGAGCTCCTCCTATGCCTGCGCAGTTTCTTCTAGAGCCTACGTGAGGCCTCTCTCATGCAAAGTGTGGACCCCCAAGGCTTTCCTTTAAGTCACAACGTTGCTCCTACTAGGAAGCACTTTATTTTATTAAAGTGAGTTGACCCCTCTTTCTCACTTTTATTTATTAATTAACTATAGGCGACAAAACTATACAAAAATGAAATATTCCAATTAGCGGTGCTAATTAGGAATATTACAGTCTCCCCCGACAGAACGTTGCTTGTCCTCAAGCAACTGAAGTGATGGATGCTGCAAAATCTTCTCATCCTCCCAAGTGGCATCCTCATCCGGCAAGTTCTTCCACCTCACCAAGAACTCCCGGATCGTCCTGCTCCGCAGCTGCCTCTCCCTAGTATCAATAATAGCCTCTGGCTGCAACACCAGATGCCCCTCATCATCCGTGGGTGGTAGCTCATCTGTGACTGTCACCTGCTGGCCCAATGCTTTTTTCAGGCATGATACATGAAAAATGTTATGAATCTTGCTGCCTTGGGGCAGCTCCAACTCATATGCAACCTGCCCAATCCTGCGTATCACACTGTATGGCCCATAAAAACGGGGCTTAAGCTTCTCAGCCCCCTTCTGCTTAAGCGAAGACTGTTGGTATGGCCGTAGTCGCAGGTAGACCAAGTCTCCTACCTCAAAGTGTCTCTCCACCCGACCCTTATCAGCATACAACTTCTGCTGATTTTGTGCTGTGGCTATGTTATCCTTGAGAGCTCGGAGGATATCTTGGCTCTCTTGGATCCATATCTTGGCTCTCGGAGCCCTACTAGCACCAAACATCATGTCCACAAAAGATAAAGGATGATATCCATATAAAGCATAGAAAGGTGACATACCAATAGACATGTGATGTGTCGTGTTGTAGCAGTACTCTCCCAGATGCAGCCACTTTAGCCATGCCCTCTGCTGCCCACTGACATAGTTACGCAAGTAGCCCTCCAGCCACTTGTTAACTATCTCTGTCTGTCCGTCCGTCTGGGGGTGATAACTAGTGCTCGGCGTCAACTCTATCCCCACTAGCCGGAAGAGCTCCTGCCAGAATCCGCCCATGAAGCGGTTGTCCCTGTCACTCACAATGGTCTTAGGTAGACCATGTAACTTGAAAATCTCCCTGAAGAACAGCTTAGCCACCTGCGCTGCTGTGTGGTGTGCGGATATGGCGAAAAATCCATCTCACACACCATAGTCTGATCTCCCGGGACCAAGACGGAAAATCCATCAAAACCCTCAGTCTGTATGCCTCTCCGCTCAACCATCTGTGCATCAATAAAGTTGTGGGTGGCCCCACTATCAACCAAGACTGAGACCCGCTGTCCACGTACTGTCCCCCGTACGCGCAACGTCAAATACTTGGGAACTCCCCGCAATGCGGCTAGAGCTCCTCCAGTAGGTGCAAATGATGCCCCACCTGCTGCGGGTGGTGGAGGTGGTAAGGTACCCTGCGCTGCATAACAATCTCCTGCCTCCACATCATCCCCCTCGTCCTCTTCCCCGCTGCTCTCGGAGAAGACCTCAATGAAATGTGCTTTCCCTGCAGCACACCTATGTCCCGGTGCCCATGGCTCCTGGCAAGTGAAGCACAACCGCTTCCTCCTCAACTCTCTCCTAGCCTCATCATCAAACTGCCCTCGCCCAGGATTCGCCTTGGGAGGCGGAATCCTCGTGTCCTTCCCCTTAGGCTGGAAGGCCTGTCTCTGGGGGTAAGGTGTCCGAGTCCTGGGTAAGACATCCTGTAAATCCCGAGTCCTGCTGATGGCATCCTGAAGTGTAGCTGGTCTAGTCGACCGAACTAGGCCACGTAGTGGCTCTGTCAACCCCTCCACAAACATGTAAACCATCCGAGCCGCAGATAGATCAGGCACCATCACCGAAACCCTCAAGAAATCTGAAATGTAAGTCTCTGGCTCCCAGTCTGTTTGAGCTTCGTCAGCTCAACCAAGTGCTGCTCTGGATCTCTCCTGTCAAAACGCTCTATCACCCTCTGGGTAAACTCGGCATATGTCCCCACTGTAGAATGCCCAAGTGTAGTCATCCCATGAAACCACCAGTCTTGGGCCTCACCCTCCAGATGTAATGTTGCCACCTTAATGGCCTCTGACTGTGACATCTGATTGAGCTGGAAATAGATATCCAACTTCTCTACCCAGGACTTTGCCGTCACGTTTGATGTGCCATCAAACGTGGGTAAATGAAATCTGCTAGCTGCGCGGTGGTCATCATGATGATGTCTGTGCCCCCTGTGATGATCACGGGGCCTACCATCACGTTGGAGCTGAACATAATCTCTGAATGAGATAAGATCTCTGATCGTCGGCCCGCGTGACAGGTACTCTGCAATGTAGGCATCCATCTGGGCACGGTCAGCCTCCGGCTCCCGCTGTGCTGCTGCCCCCGTGTCCTCTGCTAGGAAGGTAGGCATGGTGGATCGCGTGGGTGCTGGAATATCCCTCTGTGCTCCTGCCCCTGTGTCCTCTGCTAAGAATGTGGGCATAGTGGATCGCGTGGGTGCATGCGATGCCATGATGGGGATAGCATCCGGCACATGATGGGACGTACCCGATCCCTCACCCATCTGAAAACCCCTTGGGGCTTCCCTCTGCTTGATCTCTATCGCCGTGAGTCTCTTTGACACTTCCTGCATGTGTTGGAGGAGCGCCTCTCTAAATCTCCTCGAATCCTCCTCGTTTGCCATAGGACCCCACTGTTCTGCGTACCCCACAAGCTGCTCCTGCTCTGAATCTGTCTCAGGCTGCTCCTGATCGGAATCCGTCACAGGCTCCTCCTCTCCGTAGGGGTTCTCCCACCTACGCTCAACGTCTCTGTATCTCCTTCTCCTATAACCGATGTAGGGTTTATCCCCGGGCGTCATAGACTGCTAGCTCCACAGGCTGAGCCAGAACTATGCTCTGATACCACTGTAATATCCCCAATGGGAAATAGACAGTAATACACAGCAATACAAGCATACAACTATATAGGAAAAATGCCGGAAATAGAATATAGAGCAAATACACATAAAAATACCAGAACGCTAAGCCATTTTATTAATCTGAGAATATGTGTACAATAGATAATCAGAATAAGTGCACCTATCCTTGCACAAGGCAAGTGAAGAACCCTCTCAGAATAGGAAATGGCTGCTATAGAGACTGCGTCCCAGCTGCTGGAAGAATCTGCCGTAGAATGCTGCTGCTGCAATGAACTGGAACTAGGGGCTCATCCCCTCACCGGAATGAGCTGAAAATCGGTAGACTGTCTGTACTCCCTACTCCGGACCAAACCTAGAAACCATGAAGCAAATGGACCGCCTCCGAAAAACACCCCAGAAGCCCTCCTCAAGAAAAATGTTGTCTCTCCCAGCCAGCGCAGATGCCCAAGGAAGAATGTTGAGAAAGGGGCCACAAATCCCTCTGCAAACTCTCCAACTGAAGAGACTAATCCTCCAGGCTGAAACACACTGAATCTCCCATGAAAATCCCCACAACTGAGCTGCTCTAACACCAACTGCGTCCTCCCTCCAAGACTGCGCAGTCACCCAATGAAGCTCAGCTACTCTGCAAAACGTCCAACCAAATCACCTGCAAATCAACTGCTGAAGACTGAAGAAATACCTTGCCCGAGCAGGCACTCGATGTTCCCCGGGGCCAAGGGCAAGATCTCCGACCGGAGACACTCAGTCGCACTAAACAGTGCTGCAAACCGACTAAACAACTGGCGTGCTCAAGTAGACAGAAGTCTAGCTCAAAATATCATCAACATATCAATAGTGCCAAATGGAGTGAAACTCCCATCTTTTATAGTGCTAGCTCCCCTCAAAACCCTAACTGCGTCCCCTCTCTCCATGAGCTCCTCCTATGCCTGCGCAGTTGCTTCTAGAGCCTACGTGAGGCCTGTCTCATGCAACGTGTGGACCCCCAAGGCTCTCCTTTAAGTCACAACGTTGCTCCTACTAGGAAGCACTTTATTTTATTAAAGTGAGTTGACCCTTCTTTCTCACTTTTATTTATTAATTAATTATAGGCGGCAAAACTATACAAAAATGAAATATTCCAATTAGCGGTGCTAATTAGGAATATTACACTCAATGGCCTCCTCCCTTTCTTTTATGGATCTCTTGGAGCCTTCTAGAGCCTTATTTTATAATTATTTTATTCATGGAGCATTTTTCCCTCTTATGAAAATATTCCTTTTTAATGCAGAAAAGAGTAAATCTGCTACCATGTCTCCTCCGGTCACTGAAACTCTTGTCCAACTATCCCATCATGTAGGTATCCTTGCCCCGATTCCAATGAGATATTACTGTAAGGTGTTCTATCATGTATTCCTCCCGGAATGCCACCTTGAGTGTAATTAACTGAGTTAAGCCCAAAAGTAACTCAATTTTCCGAAGGTTGTTGGAATGCACCGAAACGAAAGGCAAGCTGCTCGAATGATGGAATACATCAAGTGAATGCCACCCAACCATGTAGAAACTCCTCAAAACTCCTCCAAAAAGTCCCTGGGCTAGCTGATGACACCAAATTGTGCCTGTGACCTGTATGCTCCTAACTCTGGAAGTCCATCCTAGCCCTATCATAGGTGACACCAAAAAAGGGAATAATACGTCCCTGGTCAATTGTCTCCTGAATAGCTCAATATTTTGCTCAACCAGTCCTTGGGCTAGCTCATAAGCAGCAGGTGAGACCAACTTCTCTCTCCTCCAAATGCTCAGCAACCTAGTCTGCAACTCCCGGAAAATGGCATCACGGTCTCTCATACATGACGACAGGATGGACTGCATGTGTGCTATCACTGTGTCAGGATGATGTCTCCTAATGCGGAAGAAGCATTGGCCATCCCACTCAAGGTCAAACATGACCTCATAAGTCCGGGTCATGGCCATGACTCCTAAAACATTAAGCTTCCTCCCAAATGTAGATCCTGCACAGTTGTCCAAATCCTGAAAAGTTCCTACTATCAAAAATTCTCTTCATAACATCATCATTGTAGGGAGGAAAGGGTGTTGCTATCCTCAAAATATCACTGAAACAAGAGGCAACTATAAGCTTGACTCTCTCACGTGGATGTTCCAAGAAACTGGCTTGTACCAATGCAAGCATAGATAGCTCCAAAGCCCAATTTAAACTCCAATTAGATTGCTCTATCTTTGAAAGATAGGATTCCAGTTTCTCTAACATGGGAAAGTCATTTTCTGATCTTCCACTCTTTAAGTCCATCCCAAGTGCATAAAGCCAATTTCCCACTTCTTTCTCCTTTTGTAAATTCCTCTGATGCCTTTGTTGGAGCAATTTATGTATGTTCTTGGAGAAGGGTCTGTTGTTCTGTTTCAAGGAACTAACTTCTGCATTGTTTAATCCCTTCAATTTGCTTAGGAGTTCTTCCATCGTTCAACCCAACAATGACAGGAACTTTTGTGCTAATGAGGTTGTTGTTTTCTGAGTTTAATGCATTTTTCTTGAAATACCCACAAAGTTCTGAGTTTATAGATTTTGGTTTAGGGTGGTATTTTGAAAAGGTTGCTCACAAAGTGTTGTAGATGATTTGCTCTCAAATGGATGTGCACAGTAACCCATATACATCAAACAAAACATTTAGACAACTCAAATTGATAATACATAGAAATGAATGTAATGCTGGTATAATGCCAATATAACAGGGACAAACATGAGCAGGTCTCTCTCTTTATAAAAAAAATAAAATAATGACTAGTGAGAATAGAGGAACCTGGAACCTTGTTCAAAGAGCAGCTTCAAAATATCAGCCATAAGTGAAGATCAAACCAGCAATGTAGATCCATATACAAGCGCCAATAGATTCAACTCAACCAGTGCAGAATGAAGGCGTGTGATTATTTCTCAGAAAAAACTATTGCCTCTGGTTTTGACTGTCTTCTTCTATCAGTGATGGCGTATTGGTGTTCAGCTCGCAGAGTGGGAAGCACTAGCAAGAATACTCAACACTTAAAGTCAAACTCAGCTCTTCTTTGGAACAAAGATTGAGAAATTCAGCCTCTATACTTCGTGGGACTCGCTCCAACTAAATACTGGACAAATTTAGCACATAGAAAATATAAATGTCTGTCACCAATGCTCCACTTTATCTTCCATAGAAGCTCCTGTACTTGTTGACAAGTTGTTTAATGAAGGGATTGAGCCACCAAAGGAGCAATACTAAGTGCTGGAATGACCATTGTTGGGTATCCTGAACAACAACTGTTGTAGCAGCGTGTTTCAGACATCTGCCCAGGTGTAGCAATCAATGCCAAATTCGTGATCTGGTTTTTTGGAGGAATTCAACCTTCTAAATATGATCTCTGCCTTGTATGCACAGCAAGAGGAAACAAATTCATGCTCTCAGCCCACAATCTAATATGCTGGTTAGAAATGGTGTTGCCTTGAAGTGATGATGTTGCTCACGGATAGGGGAAAACTTATTCCTTTTGGTCTGCACTCAGTTCCAGGCATTTCAATAAAGTACAGGTCCCTTCCTACACAACTCGAACTCCACAACAACAAATAAACTAACAATTTAATTTGATCCTGAAGGAATTAACTTGGTTCCTTGCTCTTGAAGAGAATACGATCTAAATTAGCAAATAATTTGTCCATCAAGAATGGTGCATGCGCCCTGGACAAATCTTCTCCCAATTCGACAAGAGGCCATGTAAGGTCACTAAATTCCTAAAATTCACCATTAGATTCTAACATGTATATTTATCTGAGTCTGAATTTTTAATAAGCATTGAAAATTATTTAACACTAAAATTTTGATTTTATCATTCAGGAATCAGAATAAGAATTTAAGTAGTAATTCAGAATAAAAATAAGGAATTTAACAATCAGAACAGAAATTCAGCGAATAACTAATATTCTACCTTCATAACAGAATTCATGAAATATATTTTTAGATACTAACCTGATTTTCTTTGCTGTGTTTGGTGATGATCTTCTTTGCTGTAAAGTCCTCTTGCTTCACTGCCTCTGTTCCTATTTTCGTTCCAAAAGACCAAAACCACCTAGACAACTGGATACTGTTGCAGTATTCAGTTCCAAAATCCTCCAATTTGAAAGATTTTGGTCCCCGTGCCCAAAATTTCAGAACAATGGAGACTCTGTAATTCTTGATCTAGTTCGTCCTTCTGGCTCTCAACTTAACTCTTCAACCCTTCAGCCATTTTCTACTTCATTTTCCCCCCCATCCACTTCCTTCGTTTCTCCTTATATTTCCAAAATCCCATCGTCTCAATGTTGCCGCCTCTGTATTTTCCTTGCACCTGTCTTGTTACATGGAACCTAAGTGTTTTGGAGGCGGTCACCTTTCATTTAAATAAGGTTATTCATTATAATTAAATTGACTTGATTTATTTCATCTGAAGAGATAGGCTGTGTTAACTAGCTTAGTCGATACTTTTATTTAAGAAATTATGCAACATTTATGTTATATGCCTTTCGATTATATTACTTAGTTCTTTTCTTGATATAGTTTATGTATTATATTTCTTTTAGTTAATATAAAAATGTTATATAATTAAATTTCACTTTTATATTATATAACCCTTTGTATATATATATAGATATATTTGAATAGTACTTTAATTTGTTTCATGTTATGGGGTGATCTAGCAAGTACCCCACTCTACATATTTATTATGTTCTAATAAGTAGGTATTTACTTAGTATTAATAATTGGTTCATTACTCTATACTCAGACATTTTCTAATATCAACTAGTATGTATACTAGTGCGATATATGCGATGCATGCATATGTAGCTATCATATGCATTCCTCGTATGTATGCTAATATTCACATTCTATTTGTAATTATAGGTGGGTCATTACATACACCTTCCCTTAAGAAAACTTCGTCCTGAAGTTAGGCTTTATATAGTATGTTAGTAATTATTTAGTGAATCACGTAAGAATTGTGTTTTATAATTGAAATATTTATTTATTTGTTTATCGTGAGGGCACTTAAAATTTAATGTTCTAAATATTTAGAATTCTTAGCTATAATAGTCATGCCCTGCCCCTATCAGGTTCCCAATCTATTCTAAAATCATCCTATCCTTCCTAATCTCTTCCGCTCCCATCCTATCCATCCTCTACTGGGTATGAAATGGTGTTCTATATAGTGACCTAACCATTCATAGATAGTGTTGACTCTATCGACTTGATATCCCAGTAGCCATCAGGCAGTCATCATCACACGTCTAGGGGAGCGTGACTCGCACAACCCTCCCATGACCCTAGGTTTTGGAAGATAAATGGTGGGCAAAACCTCCACCCTTCCTATTAGGACCAAGAGTAACATCTTATCATGAAATCTCATGGAGTCTCAATTGTTCTGAAATTTTGTTATCACGTGGTCATTTGGAACGATCTTATCTGCAATTTAAACACTTGTCCATACATCATAACATATGCATTGATATATTCAAAATTGCATTTATATAACAATTTTGTGTAATTCATACATGTTGCACAGAGAACATAATCTGTGATCTAATTTCATATTTCCGCAATGTTAATTAAATGACATATTTTATATTGGTATCCATGTACTAGCAAAGTTAAACAATATCATATATTATGTATAAACAGAGTCAAATAAACATCATACCTTTATGGTATTCATGTACTAGCAAAATAAAATTCATTTCTCAAATGTCCAAAATAGAGTAGTTATATACACATAAAATTTTCAGTTCCTCAAAATTTAACACAGGTTGGGGTATTTTTGACATATGGCCTCTGTATCTTTCCAGGTAGCTGATCCGGAACTATATTTGTTCCACTGGACTTTAACTTGATCTACTAGTCGGTTCCTGAGCTGTCGAACCCTACGTTCCAGTATACGTAATGGTTTGACCGTGATGGTTCCCTCGTCTGATACCTGCAGTTCCTTCTATTGAAGATTATGAGATTTGTTAGCAATATAGTGTCGTAAGACAGATATATGAAATACAGTATGAGTTTTATGCAAGTGGGGTGGCAGTGCAAGACAATAGGCGACAGGTCCAACTTTTTCCAAGACTTTGAACGGTCCAATAAATCGGGGAGATAATTTTGTCCCTTTCCCAAACCGTATGGTGCTTTTATTTGGCTTGATGCAGATGAAAACCCGATCTCCTACTTTATAACTTCTATCTGTCCTGTGAGCATAAGCATAGATTTTTTGTCTATCGTGTGACTCTTTCAATCGTTGCCTAATTTGTTTTACTTGTTCTTCCATCTCTTGGATTAATTTTGGCCCCACTATTACCCGATCTTCTAATCTGTCCCAGCTTAATGGTGTTTTGCGCAGAGTCTTCCATATAATGCTTCAAATGGAGGCATCCCAATTGAATTCTGATAACTATTGTTGTAAGCAAATTCAACTAAGGGTAAGTACTTTTCTCCATGCGTTTGTTGGTCCATAACATACATTCTTAGCATATTTTCTAGTACTTGGTTTACTCTTTTTGTTTGTCCATCAGTCTCAAGATGATATGTTGTGCTTAAATTTAATTGAGTTCCCATTGTTGATTGCATACATATCCAAAATCTTGAAGTGAAATGTGAATCCCTATCTGATATGATTTTCTTAGGTATCCCATGAAATCTGATAATTTCATTTATGAAAACCCGGGCTACGTCGGCAACTTCATAAGTATCTCTTACAGGAATAAAAAGGGCACTCTTCATTAATTTATCTATCACAACCAGAATGGCATTATGCTTTTGCGGTGTAAGAGGCAGCCCAACAATAAAATCCATAGAAATTATTTCCTATTTTGTCATAGGAATGTCGTGAGGTTGTAAGAGGCCCACTGGGTGACAATGATTAGCCTTTACTTGCTGACATTCAAGACACTTAGTGACGAATTGGACAATATCACGTTTCATACCTATCCAAAAGAAGAGTTTCTTTATATCAGCCTACATTTTCTTTACTCCTGGATGTGCACAATACACTGCCCTGTGGGCTTCCTTCAGGATGGTGTTTCGAAGATCTCCACTATCTAGTATGTTCATCCTTCCACGAAATCGTAAATCACGTCATTTTCTAGATCATATCCCTCAAACTTAGGTTCCTTTAAATGGTTACTATCCAGTCCAGTCTTTACTTCTAAGTACCAGCTATCTTTTACAAGATGTTCCAGTACTTGTTTTCTTAAGTCTACCTGGATGGGTATGAGAGAAAATATTCGTGGTTTTTTGCTTAAAGCGTCTGCTACTACTTTATCTTTTCCTTTTATATATGAAATTCTAAAGTCATATTCACTTAAGAATTCACTGCATCATCTTTGTCTAGCATTTAAGTCTCTCCAAGTGAACAAGTATTGTAGACTTTGGTGGTCGCTTTTGAGTACAAAGTTTCTCCCTACCAGGTAATGTCTCCAAATATTTAAAGCTAGTACCATGGCGACTAACTCTAAATCATGTGTAGCATAGTGTTCTTCATGTGGCTTTAATTTTCTTGAAGCATATGCTATTATGTCTATATCCTGCATTAATACTGCACCCAATCCTTGTTTAGATGCATCGGTACACACAGTAAAGTCTTTGTCCATATCAGGTACTCGCAAAACTGGTGCACTAGTTAATAATCTTTTAAGTTCGGAAAATGCTTTATGACATGTCTCAGTTCATTCATACCTAACACCTTTGCGCTGGAGGGTTGTGATAGGCTTCGAAACCTTGGAGAATCCTTCTATAAACCTTCGATAATAACCTGCTAAGCCCATAAAACTTCGCACTTTTTGTGCATTCTTAGATATCGGCCATTCCATGATTGTTTTCACCTTTTCAAAATCTACTGAGATTCCTTCACCAGATATAATATGTCCCAAGTAATGAATCCCTTTTTGAAAGAAAGAACACTTAGATAATTTCCCATATAACTAGTGTTCCCTAAGGCAAGATCATACTATCCGAAGATGTTTTTCATATTCTTTCTCATTCTTAGAGTATATGAGAATATCATATAAAAAGACTTGTACAAATTGATCGAGGTATTTACGGAAAACACTATTCATAATATTCATGAATACTGTTGGTGCATTGGTCAATCCAAAGGGTATCACAATGAATTCATAATGCCCAAAACGAGTTCGGAATGTTGTTTTAGAAACATCACTTTCTTTAATCCTTAGTTGATGATAACCTGATCGTAGATCGATTTTTGAAAAGACCGCATCTCCTTTCATTTGGTCAAAAAGGTCATCAATTCAAGGCGTTGGATACTTATTCTTTACTGTTGCTCGATTTAAATCTCGATAATCTATACACAATCGCAAGGATCCATCTTTCTTCTTGACGAAGATTACAAGTGCACCCCGAGGTGAAATATTGGGTCGGATGTGCCCTATTTCCAATAATTCCTTCAATTGGATTTGTAATTCTTGAAGCTCTGGGGCTGTCATTTTGTATGGTGTTTTAGAAATTGGTTCTGTACTAGGTTTTAATTCTATTGTGAGATCCAGCTTTCTTTTAGGAGGTATTCCTAGTAATTCCTTTGGAAAAACATTTGAAAATTCGGATAATACTGGATATTGTTCTAAGGATGGTCCTTTCTCCTTGCTTACTTCTTGAACTACATATACCTGACAACCTTTTCTTAAACAACATTTCATTTGCATTGCTGATATGAAGCGTAGGGACACTTTTCTCTTAATACCTTGGATTTGGATTGTCTTTCCTTCATCATTTATACAAAGTATTGTTTTCCCGTAACAATTTACCCATGCTTTATGAGATTCTAACTAATCCATTCCTATAACGAGGTCATAAGTTCCTAAGGTTGTGACATATACTTTAAGTTTTGTCAAACAGACTCCTAGGTCAACTTTACATTCCTCAACACTTAAATCTACAAATTGAAGTTCTCCTGAAGCCATTTCTACCTGTCTAAAATCGTTTTGCTTGCAAGCTGCCAACTTGCATCTATTTAATGCAGATGATGAAATAAAACTATCAGTAGCACCAATATCAAATAAAATTTTGAGTTTTATTCCATTGATAGTACCTGAAGATTCCACAATAGTGGATTGATTTGTTGCCTCGTTATTGTTGACCACAGCATGGATTTTATGATTTCCTTGAATACTTGATGATGGTTCTTTTCTATTTCTTTGTATTATTTTTGATGAGACTTCTAGACAATCATGCTGAAAATGCGGTCCTCCACATCCCCAACAATTAACTAGAGATGGTCTCCTTGAGTTAGATTGTAAATTTCTAGACAAGGAGCTTCGTCCTCTTGTGCCACTTCCTCTTCCATTTCTTCCTCTATTAGCAGTTCCTCGAGATTGCCATGGACTAGTATTTGATGATTCAACAACTATAGTATTAATGGTCATGGGAGTTCTTGTTCCTAATCCTCTCGAAGTAAACCTGTTACCATAAGGAGGTGGTCTAGAGCTACTTCCCCTGAAGAAGTTTCGGGGAGTCTTTCCTGTAAATCTTGGCTGTGCAGTTTCTGTTGGTTTGATATCTCTTTTAATCCCTAAATGTTCCTTTGCATATCGTGCACATTCAATTGCCTCAGCTACTGATGACAGTTTCCACATTCTGACCATAGCCCTGATTCGAGGATTTAATCCATAAACAAAATGCTCGGCTTGATGTTCGTTAGTATCTAGATAAGGAACATATTTACCAGCGCCATGAACCTTATCTCATATTCTTCCACTATTTTATTACCTTGGACTAACATATGGAAGGCTCCAGCTTCCTGTTCTTGAAAGAATGGTGGTAAGTATTTTGCACGAAATCTTTCCTCAGACAACTCCCATGGAATGTTATCTAATGTGAGATGTAGTTGTTTTTTTAAATTTCCCCACCAAAAAAGAGCACTTTCTCTGAGTTGAAATATAGTGATCTTTGTTTTATAGGTAGAAGAATATTCTTTTAATGCAAAGCATCTTATCATTCCTTCTAACCATGCTTCAGCACGTTCTCCCGCTCGTCCTCCTAAGAACTCCGGGAGTTTAATCTTTTGTAGTTCTCTAGAAATGTCTTCTTTTGGTGGCTTATATTCACAATCTTTAGACTTTTCAGAATGTTTTTCTTCAAGATGAGGTTGCTCTTCTTTAGCGTTGGTTGGTTGCGACCCTTTTAATGTTTCCAGAATGGCTTCTAATGAGCGCATTATAGTAGTTAATTCAGGTGCTGGAACAATTGGTGTTGTAACAACTGGTGCTAATGCTGACCTTGGTGGTGGCGGTGGTGATGGTGAGGACGATGGTGATGAGGTTGGTCGTGGTGGTGATGCAACCCTACGACGTTGTCGCCGTTCATATGTCCTTACCATCGTGACTTTCCCTGATTATGAGATAAAATTTATGAGAGTCAAAATATGATTTTAGATTTTATTTGCGTAAATTCAAACTTACAAATGGTATAGTAATTTTTTTTTTTTGTCACTATAAATATCCAATTCGATTTTAATGGTTTGGTTCAAAGGTTCCAAAACATTTCGAAAGTATTATCACCGTTTTTAGTAATAATATATAAGCTAAAATACATCATATCACTTTCAACTATGGGTATAGTTCATTTAAACAGAAATCATTTACAGGTTTTTGGTGAAGCATATAAGTCATTATGGTGCAACGATATCATTGGTATCCCTCAAGAGTTTGTAATTCTGATTCCATTAGTAAATAATAATTCTCCAAAACTCTTGCATTACAGTCAAATGGTCATTAATTTAAGTTGATTTGGTTTCAAAGTTATTGATTGATTTTTTTATTTTTATTTTTTTGATGGCATTTTGTTTATTTATTTTGAAGTGCTTTTATTCACTTTTATGAATTACGGAAAAATATTGTATTGTATAAATGCCACTCATAATATATTATTAACTTTATGAATTAAGTTAATAGCATTTTCGAAGGGTGGAAATCGATCCATAATCATTCCTGTATTGGAATGTGTGCTCCAAACGACAAGTTGGGCATGAACAATATATATGGAGGCACTCTAGTGTGAGTGAGGCATATCGACAAACGATACCTAAAATATGGAGTGAATATAAAATAAATTTGTCGATGAACATAAAATGGTGAGCTATTTTATTATTAAAAGGTAGATTTATATTATTAATGCTACTGTGGTTTCTTTATTTCATATCGTGGCTTCACCTTTGGTACGCTATATTGATAATTTGAGCTTTTGACAATAAATCGCTGGTAACTGACATATGTGGGCAAATGACAATTCGATGGCAGTCAACAGGCCTACGTTTTTTTTTTATATATATCCTCATAAATTTACGCTAAGCTTTCTCACACAAGCACATTTATTTTTAGACTAGGGCACCTCGGCATAGCAACACATTGCCCACTGGTGCAGTTTGAAATCTACACTCAATTAATATCCAGCAACTCCAGCGTGGCAATGCATTATCTTCCACGACCATGTCTTTTCCCCTTCCTAAACTCTGTACCATATCGTAATCGTAGAGAAATTGTAACAGATGGGAAACTCCCTTAGCTTAGCTATTTATGTTGGTTTCTTCGATACCATTTTTCATTTTAATGCAATGTATGTCGTGTTTCAACTCTATTAATACAAATTCCAACTATTTTCTATGTTCATTGACGTGTCTTTTATTTATTTATATATATATTTTTATCGTGGCCGTGGTTCTCAGTACTAAATAGTGAGGGCCACTACTATCGAGGAACTTCGGGTTCAATTGCTCAAACGGTTGGCATAAAGTTGTGTGCGGCAGGTCCATGGTTCAATTCTCGGGCAAAGACATATGGTGTAGCCGAGGTGGTTGGACTTGTGCACGTGGGCGGGCAGGTTGCCGGTTCAAATCTTGTGCGGAGGCAGGTTGCATGAGGTGGTTCAAATCCGGTTGGGCCCTTTTGCACATGCTATTGGGTCTTGGATTCGAATCCCGACAGAGGCTTCCAGAATGGAGGGTTGTGTTTCATTTTGGTATTAATTCCTTATATTTATAATAATTTACCTATGTTTAATTATTCAAAATAATTGATTTCCATATTTGATCTCCATATATTATTCGAAATTCAACGTCACCTTCAACAACATGTGTTACACAGTAATTTGTCACCGTCCTTACCATTCCCCATCCCGCACAATGGAGGACTCATTCTGTGACCTGTGAACATTGTCATGCCTTGAAATCATCATCAATGCATCCCTCTGAACATGAGCTTCATTTGCCCTTGAGACATCTCCTTGCAAAAGTCATAAAAAACAGCCCTTTTGGCATTGGCGCGGGCAAGCAGTTCAGTACTCGCGCCAATGGGGAAATCAATGCAAAGAGGTCGCGCCACCTGGCGCTCTGTCATAGAGCCGTAGTCGCGCCACCCAATTTGGGAGTTGTTTTTTAAATATGGATGGCGGAAGTTGAGTTCTAACAAATTCACAAACCATCACCTATCTTGAGTTGGGAGGTTGGCTGCGGGAGTTCTATGGAGGGAAGTGGTTTTGCCACCTCCCATGGAACCTTCCTTGTTGATAGGGCCAATCCCATAATTATAAGGATCCCAACTCCTCCTTCCCCATCTATAAAAGCTTGCTCAAATCAATGGCAAGCTAGTCTTGAAGTGCCTAAGCTCTGAATCTCCATATTCCCAAGAGCCTTTGTGATGTAAAGCACCCTCTCTTTCCCTTAAGGCTGACTCAAGTAAGGAGACCTTTGTCACGAGACTCTGGAGAGGTTTTCCCTTTCCTTGGCAAGCTTTGCGAGACGTGGACTACTGGAGACCCGTCCGAAGGAGACCGCGACGTCGGAACTTGGTTGTAATCTTTCTTCGCTGGTTATTTAATAGATGATTATGATTATGGTTCCACTCCGTTTTCCATCATGTTAATGCGAGTAATGTCCTTTCTGACTGATGTTTAGTTACGTATGCTGGTTTCTATGCTTGTATATGTTCGTTTCTTCTATGTGCAGGTGTTCATCCGCGGAGATCGTGGAGGGATTGTGATCTGCCGAGGCTGAGGAACGGGGACGCTTCTTCTTCAGATCTTAGCGTTGGAATCCAGGTAGGCTCTTATCTCCAGCCTTTTCATTCGTAATTAGGAACCTGCGTCATGACATTGTTTGTTTGTTGCTAGACCCCTGCTGGGCTAGTAGGGATCGCCTCTGTCCGCAGAGGGGATTTACCTTCTCAACAGCATGCTTAGCAGAAGCATCGTTATAGCACATTTAAAATTATTTAGCATAACGAATCTTTTAATTGAGATAGAAAAAGATACATTTTTTTTTTTAATCTAAAATAACAGATTATATTTTAAGTGAAGATGTTAGGTCATTCACGATTGTGCAAGGACAATCTGTTCATATAAATGTTGAAGGCCAGTGAAGCGATTATTAGAGGGAACACTCGGGATAAGAAACTATTAGTAATCTGATTATTTCTGTAGTAGGAGTTGGATTCAAATCTGAGGCAGAAATAGACTATACCCTCAGACATATACTTGTCTCTTACGTAGACTGGACTTTTTCTAAAATATAGAGATGGTATTTCTCTGATTCCGAGGTATCCTAATTTTACTTATTATATAAATTCATTTTCAACATTCTGTATAAAGATTTAAGATTTAACTAACAAGCAGCACTTATAATCTTTATTTTATTAACAACAAAATCTTTACAGGTCCGAGAGTTAAACTTCCTCTGATACCACATGTAAGGCACTAAATTCCTAAAATTCACCATTAGATTCTAATATGTATATTTATCTGTGAGTCTGGATTTTTAATAAGCATTGAAAATTATTTAACACTAAAATTTTGATTTTATCATTCAAAATAAGAATTTAAGCAGTAATTCAGAATAAAAATTATGGACTTTAACAATCAAAACAGAAATTCAAAAAATAACTAATATTTTACCTTCATAACAGAATTCATGAAATATATTTTTAGATACTAACCTGATTTTCTTTGTTGTGTTCAGTGATGATCTTCTTTGCTGTAAAGTCCTCTTGCTTCACTGCCTCTGTTCCTATTTTCGTTCCAAAAGACCAAAACCACCCAGCCAACTGAATACTGTTGCAGTGTTTAGTTCCAAAATCCTCTAGTTTGAGAGATTTTGGCCCTTGTGCCCAAGATTTCAGAACAATGGAGACTCTATAATTCCTGATCTAGTTCGTCCTTCTGGCTCTCAACTTAACTCTTCAACCCTTTAGCCATTTTCTCTTTCATTTCCCCCCCCCATCCACTTCCTTCGTTTCTCCTTATATTTCAAAAATCCCATCGTCTCAATGTTGCCACCTCTCTATTTTCCTTGCACCTGTCTTGTTACGTGGAACCTAAATGTTTTGGAGGGGGTCACCTTTCATTTAAATAAGGTTATTCATTATAATTAAGTTGAATTGATTTATTTCATCTTCAGAGATAGGTTGTGTTAACTAGTTTAGTCGATACTTTTATTTAAGATGTTATGCAACGTTTATGTTATATGCCTTTTGATTATATTACTTAGTTTTTTTCTTGATATAGTTTATGTATTATATTTGTTTTAGTTAATATAAGGATGTTATATAATTAAATTTCACTTTTATATTATATAACCCTTTGTATATATATATATATATATATATATATATATATTTGAATAGTACTTTAATTTGTTTCATGTTATGGGGTGATCTAGCAAGTACCCCACTCTACGTATTTATTATGTTCTAGTAAGTACGTATTTACTTAGTATTAATAATTGGTTCATTACTCTATACTTAGACATTTTCTAATATCAACTAGTATGTATACTAGTGCGATATATGCAATGCATGCATATGTAGCTATCATATGCCTACCTTGTATGTATGCTAATATTCACATTCTATTTGTAATTATAGGTGGGCCATTACAGGCCAATCCCTGGAGTTGCCAGCACTCTTGTCTCAGACTCGGCTTCTTCTCTTTTGTTCCTGTTCAGAAATGGTTCACGACTTGTACCAAAAACACAGTCTCTCTTGTGAAGATATCCATGCCCAGAATTGCCTTAGGGCATTAGAGATCTTGAAATGGTGATGGATTTTTCAAAAGAAATGTCGTTGTTGACTCTTTCTCAGCTTGATGGCAATCACAATGATAAAAATATATTTTGGCCTCAAATAATTCGATCAACTTTGCCCTTGTAATGATTCTTCACACTCTCCCTTCACGACCCACTTAAAATAATACGCTGGGACCCTCAAAAATCATTCGACATTTTTTTAATACACAGGGTAATCAACTTTGGTTTAAATTTTAAACATATATTTCAGCCACTCTAATTTTCTTCATAAATTAGAAGTGCTTGGCCTCTTTATGGAAATATTTGATGCCCTTTAAAATAAAAATTTTAGAGAGTCGACCCAATAAAATAATGATGCTCACAGCCTGTAAAATGCACTTGGATCTCACATCGAGAGGTACCCCAAGTTAAAGAACAGTACGCAGCATATTTTGATGGACTCCTTAACACAGTGCCAAATGTTCAATTTGGTTACACGACCCCATCACTTTATTACAACTTCAGCAATGTCAGTGGTTTTGTCTCGAGATGGAGAGTTCAACCTCCTCCAAATCAATTTAAATTTGGCCCAACATTCTGTAACAACTGATTTTGGTCTGGAAATTTTACACAAAACCCTCAGGCTGGCAGGAAGACCAGCTCTGATACCACTGTAATTATCCCCAAATGGGATATTTTACTAATTTTACAGAAATCACACTAACTCAGCGCTTTACCATAAAAATAATGAATTAATAAACAAAATATTGCCATGTAAATTAAAAACACATAAACATTGCAATCCATTAACACATCGAACAAGAAGAATCTCAACATTTTATTATAAATGATAAACTACGGTTACAAGCATATTTGACCCAAATAGCTGAGATGGAAAACTGGCCACCAGTATGAACTGCTGCACTGTGCTAGCCTCCAAAACTGAATTGTTGCACTCTCTCTGCGGCAACAACTGTCACTAAATCCACTGAAAGATAATGAAGCACAAGTTGAAGATCTGAATGATCCTCAGACCAATCCCTGAAGCTCTGCAAATCTTCTGAATGAAGTCTCCTCAAAGAGAGTTGGGTTTCCGTCCAACACTCACAAATCACCCAAGGGTTTCCGTCCTGGGGCTACCAATGGAGTAGAGAACCAAGTTCTCAAACCTCTCTCACAAGAAAATGATCTAATCAAAAGATATCTCTCAATGGCGTCCTCCTTTTATTTTATAGATTTCCTGGATCCTTCTAGAGCCTTATTTTATTATTATTTTATTCATTGAGCACATTTCCTTTAATTAAAATGTTCTTTTTAATGCAGGAAAATGGTCAATTGGCCACCATGCCTCCTCAAGTCACTGAAAATCACCCCTAGCCACCCCACCTTGTAGATCTTCCCATACCGGTTTCAATGAGCTATTTGCCAAGAATTCCTCCCGAAATGCCACCTTAGCCATAATTAATTGAGCTAGGCCCAGTAATAACTCAATTTTCCGAAAGTTGTCGAAATGCACCAGAACAAAAGGCAAATTACCCGAATGATGGAATATATCAAGCGAATGCCACCGGACCTCATAGAAACTCCTCAAAAATCCTCCAAAAATCCCATGAGCCCGCTGATGACACCAACCTATACCTGTGACTTGCCTACTCCTAACTCTGGAAGTCCAACCTAACCCTGTCATAGGTGACACCAAAAAAGGGAATATTACAGAGAGGTTACTAGTGTAGTGTTTCATATCCCCTAATATTAACACATCAAAACCTTAATTAACTGATGCAGGAGGAGAGTAACAAAAAAATAAGAAAAAAGAAAAATTTCAAATGAAGAAACCTTAGTGCGAAAATTTCACTACTGAAATCCTATTGCAACAGTTAGTATCATTTCTTCTAACTGATAAATTAATTATTCAGTTTATTGCTATGGAAACAACGAAACAAACTGCAACCTTCACAAATAAAAATATGCGGAAAAAAAACGTTGGAAGCTGAGAAAAGCTAACACACAATATGACAATTAGTTTTTAACAAATGTCCCTGGAAAAACCCAACTTGGGAAAACCAATGCAACAGTGAGGGTTTTTATTATTATGCAGTAGTGAATATCTTAGTACAATCTGGATGCCTGAAACTGGCAATCCACAACAAGAAAATTTGGGCAAAATTATTGAAGGGATTTACCCTTCCTCCACAAGCAATTCCGACACAACCTACCTATAGAAAACTCAGCCCTTTGAAGCCTTTGCGTTAGCCTCTACACTGCATTGTGCGGTCACTGTGACGTCAAGCCTCCAACCAGTCTTTGATGAAGTCATTTTGCCTTCTGCTGCTAAGGAAATTGTCTCTTTGCCCCTCTGGAACCTTTGCCTGGCCTCTGGAACTGAGAACGGATTTCTCTCGAGAAAATCAAAGTTCAAACTACCCTCTCTAAAGCAACTGTGCAATCCTCTACGCTTCCTCACTGGGAATAACTCGACCCTCTTGTTGCTACCTCTCCGGATCTGGAAAACTTCCTTCGGATCACTGTCCCTACCCTTCACTCACTGCTTCGATCTCTGCTCTCTCCGACAACTGACTGCTGCTACTCAGGAAATCGATCTGCCAAGGAAATCAAACTGCTCAAGTGTCTTCTCCATCACCACATGTAATATTCCCAATTAGCAACAACTAATTGGCAATATTAATGTTTTCTCAGATTTTTCTTTTTTAATGTTCAGCCATAAATAAAAGGGTGTTGGGACCCATAATCCAACTTAGGAGAAATAAACTCCCTAAATTCACTTAGCCAACATTCTAATTTCAGCGTGGGACCCAGGGGGACAAAGTGACAGTGCAGGGAGAGGGATAGCGCAGAGGCAGCGTGGGCCAGGACAACGTAGAGTAGGCAGGGCAACGTGGCAAAGGAGGACAACGCAACATAGTGGGGCCTAATGGAGAGTTAGGGTCTCAAGAATAAAAGGGAGTAAGGGCCTAGCTTCTCATTCATTCTGTTATGCATCTTTAGAATTCTGTCTAACAGATATTGAACACGCTTACGCTATTTAGCTAAGTCTACAAGTGTTGTTCAGCACACAGGTGTCTCTGAGCGGAGATCTCAACCTCAGCCTCGGGGGACTTCGAGTGCCCGCTCAAGTGAGGAGCTTTACCTTGAGTTTTCAAAGTAGATCACGCAAGGCTATCCATCTAGGAGTACGTAGTTCCTTGGCAGCGCAGTCACTCCTAGAGGTTACGTAGTTTTGGAGGAGGGTAGCTTCGGGAGTGAGTGATCTTCAGTAGTTTCAGTCCAGGAGAAGTGTGAGTGGATCAACCCTTCACAATTTGTCTTTTGGAGTAGATTGTGGCCAGTATTTCCAGCCATTCAGTTCAGAGGCTAGCATACTCTCCAGGAGTGCATAATTTTTCCAAGGGGGTCAGATTCCGGGGTCAGCCTTTCCGGAATTCCTTCCTGGGTTTTTTCGAGTTTTTGGAGGAGAGTTCATAGCTGGAGTTTCATAATTTCCTGAGCAGGGGAACAACCCCAAAGAGTAGCTCCATTCCAGTTAGAATTAACACTTTCCAACAGCTCAGAGAGTTACGTAGTCCGAAGGAGAAGCAACCATCCATAGCAGGGTTTGGAGAGTCATTTCAGCTTGCCTTGAGCAAGCCAAGGTGCCATCATTCTGATCACCTTCTTGTACTCATTCCGTATCTCCAGATTTATAATAAAATGGCTCAGCTTTTCTAACTGTTTGGAGTGATTTTTATGGTGTCTCTCTATTAGTTGTAGTTTTTCTTTATCTTGCTTTATATTGTTGTTTATTTCCTATTTGGAATATTACAGTGGTATTAGAGCTCATAGACTTGGCTCAACTTGTGGAGCAGATCAATCTATGACATTCGGAGACAAGGAATACATCACCTACCAAAAGCAGCGGTACAGGAGCAGAGAGCGGTGGCTCGAGCCTACATTTGGTGAAGCGGACTGCGTTCCAGTAGAGGACGCAGAGGAGGAAGCACCTATGGCAGAAGAAATAGATGGTGAGAAGGAGTTCGGAAATCTCCTCTTGAAGTATGTACAATAACTCTCCAGGAAAATAGAGGAGATGGGTCAGAATATTGCTAGGGAGAACAGATAGTGTGAAACCCCAAGGGGATTTCACATCGGAGAAGGGTCTGGCACTTCCCATCACACGCAGGAGTAGAACACAGTGCAGCAGGTGGTGCTACACAATCCCCCACGTTCCACTATGCCCACATTCTTGACTGCAGGTACAGGAATAGGGCCCTAGGAGCCGGAGATGGCTCATTACGGGGATTATTTTGTAGAGTATCAGTCCTATGAGTGAGAGTTTGGTGAATCTCTCTCTTTCCATGATTTCTGCCAGCTAAAGAACAACAACAGACCCTGCAACTAGAACAGAGGTGGGTACACGCAGGGAGGTGAGCTGCAACATACCATGGGTAGAATTTTCTTGCAAACTTATGACGGGTCATCTAAATGTTCAGCAAAAGCTTGGGTAAAAAAGTTGGACATTTACTTTTAGCTAAACCAGGTGGCAGCGCTGCACCTTGAAGGGGAAGCACATGACTGGTGGTTCCATGGGATGGCCACACTGGGTCACTCAGCTATGACAGTGTATGTAGAGTTCACCCGGAGATTGGTGGAGAGGTTTGACCGGAAGGATCCAGAAGAGCATTTTGTCGAGCTGACCAAGATCAAACAAACCGAGAACCCAGAAACTTACATTTCTAAGTTCTTGAGACTTTCAGTGATGGTGCCAGACTTGTCTGCAGCCAGGAGGATTTACATGTTTATTGATGCATTGGTAGAGCCTCTGTGTGGGTTAGTCAGGTCCACTAGGCCTGCTACACTTCAAGATGCAGTCGAGAGGACAAGGGAATTTTAGGATGCTTTTCCCAGGACTAGAGCTCCTTTCCGCCAGAGACCAACATTTTAGCCAAAGGGGAAAAACACGAGAGTTCCATCGCCGTAGGGGAACTAGGGCCGAGGGCTTTTGGACGATGACACCCAGAGAGACTTGAGTCAGAGGAAACTATGCTTCACATGCTAGGAGCCATGGGCACTAGGTCATCAATATACCGCAGGGAAGGCACATTTCATTGATGTCTTCTCCGACAGTGAGGGAGAATAATATGCTTATGAGAAGATAGAGGGAAAGACCAACATTGTAGCACAGAGTGGAGATCATCCACCACCACCCCCCAGGAGCAGGAGGGGCAGTGTTTGCACCCACAGGAGGAGTCCTTGCATCTCTGCGAGGAGTGTAAAATTTTCAAGAGGAAAATATTTCTGCAATACTTGGTTCATTTTTCCTACTTATGAGATAAGTTATTTACAGATGATTCAGTAAATTCTGAAATAAACACATTTGTAGATCTTCACTATCATTAAGAGCATAAGAAAAGAAAGATAATTTACACAAGTAGCACAATAGAAACAACCACATGAACATAGTCATTTTTGGACAATTGCCTCGGAAAAACCCAATGTGGGAAAACCGGTGCAGCAGATGAGGGTTTTAAATTTATCTTCAAAAATGGAAAGTACATTTACAAGAGTCTGATGAGCAGATAAAAATTTGCAAACACCTGGCTGAATTTTGTCGACTTTCCAGTCAAATTTCAGACCCTCAGGGTGACCTCCTTCACCCTCTACGTCATCCAGCATGAGAGCTCTGCACAGTCTCTCCCTGGACTGTTGAAATTTGGTTACCAGAGGATAGGTGGTTCCCTAAGCCTTTGATCTTTGGCCTAGGGAAAAGTGTCCAAAAGAATTTAATTTTTCTCCTAAAGTGGCTTTATAAAGTTATAAAGTAAAATCTAATTTAAAAGTGACTTTAAGTGAAAAAGTTACTAAATTCTAATTTTAAAGTGACTTTAATAAAGTTAACGTAAAATTAGAAAGGAAAAAGTGACTTTGGAAATAAATGACTAAGTGGGTCTTTATTAAAGTGGGGTGAATTAAAAAATAGAAAGTGAGATTTAAAAGAGCATTTAATCTCAGCGCTAGATCTAAAGCTATTTTAGCCATTGGATTTGGGCATAACCCAAAAGTCACTTAGAGTTCTATTAAAGGAGGAAAAGGAGACAAAAGGTCATTCATTCATTAATTCTTTCATGAGCAGATTGAGAGAAGGAGAAGGAGAAAACTGAAGAGAATTTTGTGAGCAGTGAGAGGAAGGAGGGCAACAACACTAACTTTCAGTAAATCCGTACAGTAGGGCAGAGCACGAAGCTCGAGGCAAGTGGGCACGAATTTAGAGAAGAGAAAACTGCAGATTTCGAGGGAGGCCGTACAACCATTTCGACACTGTTTTCAAGGCTGTTCGTACAGTTTTGAAGGCTATAATTTCTGCTGTAATTTTTCTGTTTTGTCGGCACGGAAACCGAGGTGGAGTTTGGCATGGTTTTCGAGATAAGTTCTATTTCGAAGATGCTATAATTTTTTTTGTTGTGTAAATTTCTGCTTCATTGTAAAAGCAATATTCAGAAAATAAAAAGAAGCTTTCGAACTAGTTTTCTCCAAGAGTTGTAGGGGGTTTTTCCAGGGTCATGTTGACCCAAAATCACTGTGTTAAAATGATTTGTGTGGTTGTTTTATTCTGCTGATTTTTATTTCTGCAATTTCCAGCACTGAAAATTTTCCAGAATTTGTGTTTTCAGAAAATATTTATTTTCCAGCTTGTTGAATGTAAGGCTATAGGAAAGGGCATTTAGCTATTTGGAGAAATAAAGTGAAACTAAAAACCGGGGTGGGAAAATAGAAATTTCTACATGGTATCAGAGGGAGGTTGCTGAAAGTGTAGTTTGGGATAGCAAAGAGAAAAATTACAGGTCGCTGACTTTTCACTCAGAAAATTCCAGCAAGCTGATTTTTCTCACACAGAAATTTTATCTTTACTACAACAGTGCTATTTTCTGTTTTTAGGACAGCAAAGATGTCATTGGAATTGAGGGTGGAAGATAGGTTGGATGGGCATAGTAATTATAGCATTTGGAGAGAAAGAATGCAAAGCATATTTGAGGAGGGAGAAGTCCGGGATATCATGGTTCATACCCAACAACAACCTGCTAATGTGCCTACTGATGCTGTTCAGTTGGCAGCATTTAATAAAAAGAATAACAAGGTAAAAAGACTGATTCTAGATGGTATTAAAGACCATGTGATTTCTCATGTGAGAGGAAAGAGACATGCTCATGAGATGTGGTCTGCCTTGACCAATCTCTACCAGAGTACCAATGAGAACAGAAATATGGTCCTAAGGGAGAAGCTGAAGACCATTAAGATGGGGAAGAATGATAGTGCAACTGGTTATCTCACAAAGATAACTAATGTGAGAGATGCATTGGCAGCAGTTGGAGAGGTCATTCCAAACACTGAGTTGGTGCAGATTGCAGTGAATGGCCTTCCTACTTCATGGCTGAATTTTGTTGATGGGGTTTGTGCACGTGAGACCCTTCCCACATGGGAGAGGTTTTGGGATGATTGCATTAAGACAGAGATCAGGAAGAGTCAGCTTGGGGCAGCCAAGCCAGTTGAGCAGGATGAGTATGTAGCATTGTTGGCCGGAGGCAAGAGAGACAAAGGCAAGAAGCATGCTTCCACAAGTGGTGGTGGGGGCAAAGGCAAAGGTAAAGGTAAACAGGAGAAAATGCAGAAGGACTACTCCAAAGTGAAGTGTTGGAGTTGTCAGAAGATGGGACACTATGCAGTGGTGTGTCCGGAGAAGAAGAAGAAGGGGAAGAACCAGACCATGGCAGCATCAACAGAGATTGAGGACTTTTCAAATAGATTTGACTGAGAGTTTGGGTTCAGTGCTTGTGAGTCCACTAGTGCAGGATCACCTGCCACGGAGGTTCAGAGGGAGTATGCATTTCCCTCGACTAGTAGAGCATCTTCGGGTATCTGGTATGTGGACAGTGGGGCTTCACGTCATATGATAGGAGTCCGTGAGTACTTCTCAGAGCTTTCAGAGAGTGGCACTGATATAGAGGTAGTACTTGGTGATGACAGTGTTGTTAGAGCAATCGGTGTGGGGACACTGACATTTGATAGGGAACCCAAATCTCCCTTGAAGGTGTCAGATGTTTCATATGTGCCAGGGATGAGGAAGAACCTCATATCCGTCTCAGCATTGGAGGATAGAGGGTATGAGATATTGTTCAGGAGAGGACAAGTGCTGATATATCCTAGGGGTACTCCAGCTGAGTTAGCTAGAGTGATAGGTGTACGCCATGTAACTGATGTCCAAGCCTCTCTACCAAAAATGGGACTTAGAACACTTTCTGATGCTATAGAAATCAACACTCCCTCTTAGCGAGGAAAGTGTTTAAGCAAGATACTGTTGTACTGCTCGAACTCTACATCATCTGCTGCACTGATGATTTCCTAGCTGCTCCCCCTCATCTCTGCGCTACTGCTTCTTGTACTACTGCCCTGCCACTACAGCATCCGTACTGTAGCTCCCTCTTCTTCTGAAGACCACCCTTTTCTCTAATGGAAGCGGTTCTCGACCATCCCCATCTTCTCTCTGAAGTAAGTGAACTTGATCTTACTTAGAGCCTTTGTGAGGATATCTACCACCTGTTCTCCTGTAGGAGTGTATCGCAACTGTCTTGCTCCCCTCTGGACATAATCCCAGAGAAAGTGACACCGAATGTCAATGTGTTTCGACCGGTCATGAAACACAGGATTTTCGGAGAGCTTAATGCAACTCTAATTATCGCACATAATCCCGGTCGGTTCTTTCTGTTTCTTGAGTAGATTCAAGAGAAATTAGCCGTATGGCCTCGCACGAAGCTGTGCTTGTTGCCATGTATTCTACCTCGATTGAGCTTAGTGCTACAAACTTCTGTTTCCTGTTGCACCAGGAGGTCATTCCTGATCTGAGACTGAAACAATCCCCACCGGTACTTTTCCAATCTACTGTGCTTCCAGCCCAGTCTGCATTTGTGAACCCACTCAACTAGATCTCATTATCCTTGGTGTACTTTAGCCCATACTCGACTGTCCTTCTCAAGTATCTAAGAACATGTTTGGCTATTGCCCAGTGAGCCCTCCTTGGTTCCACCATGAACTGACTGAGCGTATTCACTTCCTAACATATGTCTGGTCTCGTGTTGACCAGATACATCAATGATCCGATGAGTTGTTTGTACAATGTGGGATCAGCCTCATCAACCTTTGATGTGTCTATCTTCTTCCAGTTAGTAATCATTGGTGTGGCCATGGGTCTACAGTCTTCCATCTTAAATCTCTTCAGAATTTCTGTCGTGTATCTTCCTTGTTCTAGGAAGATTTCCCCTTTCTGCTGTCATACTTCTAATCCAAGAAAATAGTGCATCTGCCCTGGGTCCTTCATGTTGAATTCTGTTGCCAGATTCTCCTTGTAGTCCTTGATGAGCTTGGATGATCCGGTCAAAAACAAGTCATCCACATAAAGAACAAGAATAAGCGGCTCATCTCCTACTCTCAAGTAGTATAGGTTGGGATCTACATCACTCTTGATGAACCCCATCTTCTGCAAGTAGCTATCAATTCGTCCATACCATGCCTTGGGAGATTGTTTTAAGCCATACAAGGCTTTCTTAAGTCTGCAAACATGAGCCTTTTGCTCATGTGTCTCGAAGCCCTCTGGCTTCTCCATGTACACTTCCTCCTCTATCACCCCATTCAACTATATGCCTTTTCTACAGTTTGATCCAACTTCTTTCTCTTTTCATCTGGAACATGGCAATACACCATGCTGCCGAATATCCTGGTGTGGCTCACTTCTGGCTTGCTGCCTGTGAACACACTGTCGGGAGTTAACTTTCCCAAAGCTCTATTGGGAACTCTGTTCTGAATATATACTGTTGTATTGCAGGCCTCTTCCCATAAGAATTTGGGCATATCTTGGTCGTACAACATTGCCCTTGCAGCTTCTATTACGGTCTAATTCTTCCTTTCTGCAACTCCATTTTGCTCTGGATTGTATGGAGCTGTCCATTCTCTCTTGATGCCTTCCTTTGCATAGAAATTTGTGAAGTCTTTATCGATATATTCTCCACTGATATCTGACCATAACTTCTTGATCTTCTTTCCTGTAGAGTTCTCCATTAATGCTTTGAAATCTTTAAACCGATCAAAGACTTCATCTTTGGTTTTCAAAAAAGAGATCCAAGTTTTTCTGGAATGATCATCAATGAAGGTGGCTAAGTACTTTGCCCCACTAAGAGCAGTTGTGGACATTGGACCGCAAATGTTAGAATGTATTAACTCTAATACACCTTTGGCTCTATTTTTGCTTCTTGGAAATGCTGCCTTAGTGTACTTCCCTAGTGCGCATCCCCTGCAAACTTCATCTTTCTTCTTGCTGAGTTCAGGAGCCCCTATGACAGTGTTTTTGAGAATCCCCAAGGCTCCATGATGTGGATGCCCCATCCTTCTGTGCCACAATTCATTTAGATCTCTGTCATCTGTATTGGCAATCAAAGCCACCAGAGATTCAAGCTGGAGATTATACAACTTGCGACTCCAGCTTATACAACTTGTGACTCCTTACTCTGATTTGTGCCTTTTTGCTCCAGTTAGTTTGTTTGACATACACCTTTATCTCGAATAAAGTATATGTCATAGCCTTTGTTTTGAAGTTGAGACACTGAGAGTAAATTCATCCCTAACCCTGGTACATGCAGAACATTCGTGGCTCGAATCTTGTTGCCATCCTCGGTCTGAAATGTTATGGTACCTCTCCCGATGGGGGTACATTTTTCCTTGTTTCCCATAGTTATTTGGAAATTCATATGTTCTTCTTGGTAGCTTGAAAAACATTCTCAGACCCCCGTCATATGTGCAGATGTCCCACTATTAATATACCAAACACTTGGAGGAGTTGTGCTCAACACACAAGCAAGATCCTCCTCTAGTCTGGAAACCAACACTTTCATGTCATGTTCTCTCTACATTTCTGCGTGCTCTAGAGGACTGCGTGAGTCCCTCTGAATGCGTGAACCTTTTCGGATGATGAAACTTTGGTCCATGGAAAATCCTCCCTTTCTGTTTTTAGCCCTTTGCTCTGATACCATGTAAAATTTTCAAGTGGAAAATATTTCTGCAATACTTGGTTTATTTCTCTACTTATGAGATAAGTTATTTACAGATGCTTCAGTAAATTCTAAAATAAACACATTTGCCGATCTTCACTATCATTAAGAGCATAAGAACAGAAAGATAATTTACACAAGTAGCACAATAGAAACAACCACACGAACACAATTATTTTTGGACAATTGTCCCTGGAAAAACCCAATGTCAGAAAACCGGTGTAGCAGACGAGGGTTTTATATTTATCTTCAAAAATGGAAAGTACATTTACAAGAGTCTGATGAGCAGAGAAAAAATTGCAAACACCTCAATGAATTTTCTGGACCTTCCAGACAAATTTCAGACCCTCGGGGTGACCTCCTTCACCCTCTGCGTCATCCAGTGTGAGAGCTCTGCGCAGTCTCTCCTTGGACTACGTGATTCTGCATGGAGAGGGTTTTATGTTGATTTATGGTAGCATCGGATGTGCTCTAGCCTTGTAACTTTGTATATAGGCTAGGACACATGTATTCCATAAAACCTAGAAATGGTTTTGGAAAATTCCACTTAGAGATGGTTTAATTAAATTAATTAATCATTTTTTAATGTTTTCCTAAGTCTAAACTTTGGGAAACTGATTAATTAAACTAGGTGTGAATCTTCTAGATAATGTCATGGATCACCTCCAAGTTAATCTTAGCCCTTGATTATGTGTTAATCTTGGCCGTTGAAGGTTCAACAAAAAAATATGAGGGTGAGGGGCCTATGGAAAACACATTGTGACACTTGAGCCATTGAGAATTTTCTATTTGTGTGAGGAGACATAACTTTTGATCAAGGATCAAATCACTAGGGCAAGGTTTGCTAAGTGATTGTGATTCAGTGATCAGATCCAAAGAAGGGCAGAAACAGAGATTGGTCAGGTGGACCAAGAATACATTTCAGAGTGAGGCAAAATTTACGCAGAAGAGAGACAACGTAGTTATCTACAGAGGTGACGCAGTTCTTGCAGAGAATCACGCAGAACCAGCGCAGTGTCTCTTGGAGTCAGTCCGGAGAAAGCTAGAGGCTGGGGTTCTGAGCCAGAAAGGCCAAAATCTAGCTTCAGATCAGCCATATCAGCTGTATGAAGGGTGACACAATTCCTCAAGCTTGCCCACGCAGGCTTACGCAGATCCAGCGTAGACAATCACGCAGGGGTAGTGAGGGCTTCACCAGCGCTGTTCTTGATCATCCAGAGACTTGCTGAGCGAGGTATATCTCACAATTATTTTTCCTGTCTAGATTTCTTTGAAGGGTTTGCCGGATGTTGGCACCCTAATTGTATTCAAGATTCTACTGCTTAATAATACAAACCCTTAGATCTGTTGCACTGGTTTTCCCAAGTTGGGTTTTTCTGGGTACTTAGTCCAAAAACCACTGTGTCCCATGTGGATGTTTTTCATTACTTTTGCTCAGATTGTTTCAGCACTTAGATTTATTTCAGCAACATTATTTGTGTAGACTGCTACAGAAATTACTTTGATATTTCACAGTAATGAAATAATTATGTAATATAATAGAAGAAGTAATTCAGATTTGTTGCAGTAGGAATACAGATCTAGGATTTTTCACTTTTTGCTGCTGATCAGCTCACCCCTCCCTTCATCCTCTTGACTTCTGCTTCCCGATAACTGACTCCTCCCTCCTTCTTCTACTTTTCAACCCTACCTCTACAATCTCACCCACTGAAATCGAATTCTCTTGCTTCATAATCGATTTATTTCAAGTACTGAGAGTGTCCCTGGTTTGATTTCCAAATGGCCCTCAAGTCTCTTCTTATAGTTTTCTCGCTGATGAATCAACGACCAAGATTATATCGTTAATCAATGGCTCAGATTAAAAGAAGACTTCATCTTCGTTTTCTAGAAGATTCACACTCTGCTTTATTAATACCCTTTAATTATTTAATTTCCCTAAGTTTAAACTTAAGGTCTGCATTAAAATAATTAATTATTTTAATAAAGTCATATCTTAGTGGAATTTCCACAAACGATTTCTGGGTTCTCTGGATAATTGATGTCCAGCCTCTCAACCAAAAATGAGACTTATAACACTTTCTGATGCTATAGAAATCAACAAGGAGTTCCGAAGTATCTGACACTGCGTGTTCAAGGCACCGTCCAGGGACAACGTATTTCAGTTCTGGTAGATAGCGGGGCCATTCATATCTTCATTGATGCCCAGCTTGTAGAGAGGAGGGGCACACTGATAGAGAGTTTTGATGGCTTCTTAGTGTTGGTTCCGGGCACCGAAACCATGCAGTGTATCAGGTATGTTCTGGCATTGGCAGTGACCATGGGGACGTACATAATGACAAACCACTTCTTTGTGGTTGATATCCGAGATATCAATGTGGTATTGGGAGTGTAGTGGTTGATTACATTGGGTAAGGTCACCACAGACTGGGAGACATTGGGATAGAGTGGACAGACAAGAGGAGTGGGAAGCATGTGATGATCAGAGGCATGCACACATACCCTCCACAGACAGTTTCAGCACACCGGATGGAGGCAGACTTCCAGAAGGGAGACATAGAGTGGGCAGTAGAACTGCATATTTCAGAGGTAGGAGCTATAAGGCAGTCAATACACCCTGATGTGTAGTCGATATTGGACAGATACTCCACAGTTTTTGGGGACATACCACCGGCGCAGCCATCGGATTGGGGGTTTGAGCGTCCCATCGAGTTGGAGCAGGGGATGCAGGCAGTGATCACCACCCCCTATATGCACCCCAAGGCCTATAGGAATGAGATTGAGAAAGATATCCATGAGCTCTTAGCACAGGGACACATCTGGCCTGGTACTAGCTTGTTTGCTTCTTCTGTTGTTCTGGTGAAGAAGAAGGATGGCACATTGCGGATGTGCATCGACTATAGGGAACTCAACAAAAAGACAATGAAGAACTGATACCCTATCTCCAGGATTGATGAGTTGATGGATGAGCTAAGGGGATCGAAGTTCTTCTCCAAGATCAATCTGAAGTCGGGGTACCATCAGATCAAGGTGAGGGACCAGGATGTCCCTAGGATTGCATTCAGGTGCCACTATGGCCACTTTGAGTTTTTGGTGATGCCCTTCGGGCTAACCAACACACCCGCCACCTTTTAGTCTTGCATGAACTACACCTTCTATGGTTAGTTGAGGAAGTTTGTGCTGGTGTTCTTTGATGACATCTTCATATACAACCGCACTTGGGAGGAGCACTTGCAGCACATTGAGGCTGTACTGCGTATTTTGGAGGAGCAATGTTTGTATGTTAAGCTCTCTAAGTGCAAGTTTGGGTTGACATAGATGCTCTACTTAGGCCATATCATTGTTGTGGACGGAGTGAAAGTCCATGAGGAGAAGATCCGGGCCATCCGAGATTGGCCAAAATCGAAGAATGTGACAGAACTATGGAGATTTGTAGGCATCTGCACCTACTACTGGAAATTTGTCAAGGGATTTTCCCAACTTGCTACACCCCTCACAGATCTCACCAAGAAGGGGGCATTTGGCTGGACTGATACTGCACAGAGGGCCTTCGACGGGCTCAAAGAGGTGATGAGCAGCTGTCCGGTGTTGGCTTTGCCAAACTTCACACAACCTTTCATTCTAGAGTGTGATGCTTCGGGGGAGGAAGTAGGCGCAGTATTGATGCAGGGGGGCCACCCTATAGCTTTCGAGAGCCGGAAGCTATTGCCGCATGAGAGGTTGTATCCGATATATGACAAGGAGATGTTGGCCATTATGCATGCACTGGCCAAGTTTCGGCAATATCTGGTAGGCAACAGGTTTCAGTTGAGGACTGATCACAACAACCTCCGATTTTTCCTTGAGCAGAAGCAGTTGTAGGAGAGGCAGCATAAGTGGGTCAGTAAGATCCAGGCCTACGACTTTGACATTGAGTATGTCAAAGGGAAGAACAATGTAGTGGCAGATGCTTTGTCACAAAGACCAACAGCGATGTCCTTGATGAGCCTAGATGCAGATTGGAAGGCTCAACTGTTGGTGGAGTACTCCAAGGACTGCTTTGCTTATGAGGTGCTGGATGGCCAAATTTCAGATGACAGGTATAGTGTGATGGATGAGGTCAACTATTACAGAGACAGGATCTTCTTGACTCGGTATTCCCAGCTCAAGGAGAAGATATTGCGTGCATCCCAAGATTCTCCGCTATTAGGCCATCAGGGATTCACCAAGACTTACATGGCCATCAGGGAGAGGTTCTCTTGGAGAGGCCTCAAGGAGGACATACTGCGGCATGTCAGGGAGTGCGAAGTATGTCAGAGGAATAAGGGGGAGATGAGCCACCCAACCGGATTGCTACAGTCGCTTCCCATTCTGGAAGGAAAGTGGGAAAGCATTTCTATGGATTTCATTACTAGGTTGCCCGCGGTGCAAGGATTGCATCTTTGTGGTCGTTGATCGATTAACAAAGTATGCCCATTTCTTTGCCATATCAGAACGGTACACAACTACACGAGTGGTCGAGCTATACTTCTGTGATGTTTTCAGATTACATGGTCTTCCTAAGACCATAGTCAGTGATAGGGACAGTCGTTTCACGGACGGATTTTGGCAGCAACTCTATCGTTTGGTGGGTACAAAGTTAACTCCTAGTACTAGCTATCACCCTCAGACAGACAGGCAGAGGGAGATAGTGAACAAGTGGCTGGAAGGCTACTTGCGGAACTATGTCACGGGGCAGCAAAAGGCATGGCTGCGTTGGCTACACTTGGGAGAATACTGCTACAACACTACTTTCCACATGTCTATCAGTATGGCTCCACTTTATGCTTTGTATGGATATCATACTTTGACTTTTGTTGATGTTATGTTTGGGGTTAGCAAGGCCCCCAAGGCCAAGGACTGGATCCAAGAGAGCCAAGATATACTCCAGGCTCTAAAAGACAACTTAGCCACAGCGGAGAACCAACAGAAGTTGTATGCAGATAGAGGGCGGGTAGAGAGACAGTTTGAGGTAAGTGACTTGGTCTACCTCCGACTTCGGCCTTATCAATAATCTACGCTGAAGCAGAAGGGGGTCGAGAATCTCAAGCCCCACTTCTATGGACCTTACAGGGTGACACGTTGGGTAGGAGAGGTTTCTTATGAGTTGGAGCTGCCGGCAGGGAGTAGGATACATAACATGTAATATTCCCAATTAGCAATAACTAATTGGAAATATTAAATTTTGACCATTTTACTTTAATAAAGTTAAGTTAGGAATGAAGTGGGTGAAGAGGGACACTTAACTCACACTTAGGATAAAAAAATTTCCTAAAGTCACTTGGAGACATGATTACTTGGCAGCGTGGGGCCTAGAGGACGAAGTGGCAGCGTGGAGGAGATGTTAGCATGGGCAGCGTGGGCCCAAGTCAGCGCAGAGCTAAAGGGACAGCGTGGCCCAAGGAGACAGCGTAGTTGATGGTGGGGCCTAAGTGAGAGCAAGGCTCTCCAAGCATAAAAAGGGGGAGAGGCTCATCATTTTGATTCATTCTGATTATGCATCTATGTTATTTGTCTTTTGACATTGAGCATGCTTGTTGTTGAGCAAAGTCTGCACGTACTGTTCAGTACACCAGGTGTCTCCGTGCAGAGATCCCAACCTCAGCCTTGGGGGAATTCGAGTGCCTGCTCAAGTGAGGAGTTCTATCCTTGTTTTGCCGAAGAGAGTTGTAGCAACCACAGTTGGGAGCATCCACTTGCAGAGACAGCGCAGTCAATGAGAGGGAGGTCGCAGTCTTTGGAGGAGGTGATTTTGGATTGAGGGTCTATCAGGGGATTCAGCCTAGGAGAGTTGGAAAGGGGTCAGCCCTTCCCTATTCCATCATTTTGTTAGAGTTGGAGGCCATCGTTTGCAGCATATTATTCAGGGCTAGCGTTTATCATTGGGATAGCGTGCAGCCTCAAGGGAGGTCATTTTCGGTTGTCAGCCATTTTCGAAAATCTCTCTGGGCTTTTCTGGGTATTGAGTGGAGATGCCATTCCCAAAGTTTCATAATTTTCCAAGCTGGGGAGCAGCCCCAAATAGTCAATTCATTCCAGCAGCACAGCAGCAGCACCAGCAGCTTTGTAGATTACGCAGTCATTAAGGGAGCAACCATTCAGTGATATATTCTGAGAGTATTTCTACGCTTGCATAGTGCAAGCCAAGGTGCCATCATTCTAATCACCTTTGTCCTTATTTCATCTTTCAGTATTTAATTAAATGGCTTAGCGTTCTCCATATTATCTCTTGTTCATGTGATGTCTCTCTAGTTGCTGTAGTTCTTTGTTTATGTGCTTTATATTACTGTTTATTTCTATCTGGAATATTACATAATATTTTTCATGTATCATACCTGAAGAAGGCATTGGGGTAGCAGGTGACTGCAACAGAGGAGCTTCCACCTACAGATGATGAGGGGCATTTAGTGTTATAGCCGTAAGCCATTTTAGACACACAGGAGAGACAACTACGAGCAAGACAATAAAGGAGTATTTGGTGAGATGGAGGAATCTTTCGGATGAGGATGCCACTTGGGAGAGTGAGAAGATCCAACAACATCAATCCTTGTAGTTGCTTGAGGACAAGCAACATTTTGGCGGGTCAACTATAATATTCCCAATTAGCAGCAGCTAATTGGATGTAATATCCCAACGGGAAATAGACAGTAATACACAGAAATACAAACATGCAAATATATAGGAAAAATGTCGGAACTGGAATATAGAGCAAGTACACATAAAAATCCCAGAATGCTAAGCCATTTTATTAATCTGAGAATACATGTATGGGTACAATAGATAATCAGAATAAGTGCACCTATCCTTGCACAAGGCAAGTGAAGAACCCTCTCAGAATAGGAAATGGCTGCAATAGAGACTGCGTCCTAACTGCTGGAGAAATCTGCCGTAGAATGCTACTGCTGCAATGTACTGGAACTAGGGGCTGATCCCCTCTCCGGAATGAGTTGAAAATCGGTAGACTGCCTGTACTCACTGCTCTGGACAAAACCCAGAAACCATGAAGCAAATGCACCACCTCCGAAAAACCACCACAGAAGCCCTCCTCAAGGGAAACGCTGTCTCTCCCAAGCACAGCGCAGGGGCCCAAGAAGAATGCTGGAAAAGGGCCACAAATCCCTCTGCAAAACTCTCCAACTGAATAGACAATCCCTCCAAGCTGAAACACGCTGAGGACTCCACGAAAATCCCCCACAACAGAGCTGCACTAACCCAAACTGCATCCTCCCTCCTGGACTGCGCAGTCACTCTATGAGACCCAGCTCCTCTGCAAAACGTCCACCCAAATCTCCTGCAAATCAACTGCTGAAACTGAAGGAATACCTTGCCCGAGCAGGCACTCGAAGTCCCCTGGGGCCAAGGGCGAGATCTCCGACTGGAGACACTCAGTTGCACTAAACAGTGCTGCAGACCGACTAAGCAACCGGCGTGCTGAAGTAGACAGAAGTCTAGCTCACAATATCATCAACATATCAATAATGCCAAATGGAGTGAAACCCCCACCTTTTATAGTGCTAGCTCCCCTCCAAACCCTAACTGCGTCCTTGAGCTCCTCCTATGCCTGCGCAGTTGCCTTTGGAGTCTACGTGAGGCCTCTCTCATGTACGTGTGGACCCCCAAGGCTTTCCCCTTTAAGTTACAACGTTCACCTACTAGGAAGCACTTTATTTTATTAAAGTGAGTTGACCCCCTCTTTCTCACTTTATTTATTAATTTAACTATAGGCGACAAAACTATACAAAAATGAAATATTCCAATTAGCGGTGCTAATTAGGAATATTACAGTCTCCCCCGGCAGAACGTTGCTTGTCCTCAAGCAACTGAAGTGATGGATGCTGCAAAATCTTCTCATCCTCCCAAGTGGCATCCTCATCCAGCAAGTTCTTCCACCTCACCAAGAACTCCCGAATCGTCCTGCTCCGTAGCTGCCTCTCCCTAGTATCAATAATAGCCTCCGGCTACAACACCAGATGCCCCTCATCATCCGTGGGTGGTAGCTCATCTGTGACTGTCACCTGCTGGCCCAATGCCTTTTTCAGGCATGATACATGAAAAATGTTATGAATCTTGCTGCCTTGGGGCAGCTCCAACTCATATGCAACCTGCCCAATCCTGCGTATCACCCTGTATGGCCCATAAAAGCGGGGCTTAAGCTTCTCCGCCCCCTTTTGCTTAAGCGAAGACTGTCGGTATGGCTGTAGTCGCAGGTAGACCAAGTCCCCTACCTCAAAGTGTCTCTCCACCCGACCCTTATCAACATACAGCTTCTGCTGATTCTGTGTTGTGGCTATGTTATCCTTGAGAGCTCGGAGGATATCTTGGCTCTCTTGGATCCATATCTTGGCTCTCGGAGCCCTGCTAGCACCAAACATCATGTCCACAAAAGATAAGGGATGATATCCATATAAAGCATAGAAAGGTGACATACCAATGGACATTTGATGCGTCGTGTTGTAGCAGTACTCGCCCAGATGCAGCCACCTCAGCCATGCCCTCTGCTGCCCACTGACATAGTTACGCAAGTAACCCTCCAGCCACTTGTTAACTATCTCTGTCTGCCCGTCCGTCTGGGGGTGATAACTAGTGCTCGGTGTCAACTCCGTCCCCACTAGCCGGAAGAGCTCCTGCCAGAATCCGCCCATGAAGCGGCTGTCCCTGTCGCTGACAATGGTCTTTGGTAGACCATGTAACCTGAAAATCTCCCTGAAGAACAGCTCAGCCACCTGCGCTGTGTGTGGTGTGCGGATATGGCAAAAAAATGAGCATACTTCGTCAGTCGGTCAACGACGACAAAGATGCAGTCCTTGCCCTGCACCATGGGCAACCCTGTGATGAAGTCCATCGATATGCTCTCCCATTTCCCCTCAGGAATGGGAAGAGGCTGCAACAACCCTGCAGGATGGCTCATCTCTCCCTTGTTTCTCTGGCAAACATCGCACTCCCTGACATGCTGGAGTACGTCCTCCTTGAGGCCCTTCCATGAGAACCTCTCCCAAATAGCCCTGTAAGTCTTGGTGAACCCCTGATGGCCCGCCAATGGAGAATCGTGTGAAGCCTGGAGTATCTTCTTCTTGAGCTGAGATCCCTCAGTCAAGAAGATCCTGTCCCTGTAATAGATGATCTCGTCGACCACCCTGTACCTGTCATATGCGACTTGCCCATCCAACACCTCACACGCAAACTTGTCCTTGGAGTACTCTACCTGCAGTCGAGCCCTCCAATCAGCGTCCAAGCTCATAAGAGATAACGTGGCCAGTCTACGAGAAAGGGCATCAGCTACCATGTTATTCTTGCCTTTGACGTACTCTATGTCAAAGTCATAGGCTTAGATCTTACTGATCCACTTCTGCTGTCTCTCCTGCAACTGCTTCTGCTCCAGAAAGTACCTCAGGCTGTTGTGATCTGATCTCACCCTGAATCTGTTGCCCACTAGATACTGCCGGTATTTGGCCAATGCATGCATGATGGCCAACATCTCCTTGTCGTATATGGAATACAACCTCTCATGCGGAAGGAGCTTCCGGCTCTCAAAAGCTATAGGGTGACCGCCCTGCATCAAAACCGCACCAATCCCCTCTCCTGATGCATCACACTCTAGGACAAATGGCTGCGTGAAATCCGGCAATGCAAGCACAGGGCAGTTGCTCATCACCTCCTTGAGCTTATCAAAAGCTCGCTGTGCTGTATCCGACCAACTGAATGCCCCCTTCCTCGTCAAGTCTGTGAGAGGTGCAGCAAGCTGTGAGAAGCCCTTGACGAACTTCCTATAGTAAGTGCAAAGGCCAATAAATCCCCGAAGCTCAGTCACATTCCTCAGCTCTGGCCAATCTCTGATGGCCCTGATTTTCTCCTCGTGGACTTTCACCCTGTCCACTCCTATAATATGCCCCAAGTACAGCATCTCCGTCAAGCCGAACTCACATTTGGAGAGCTTGACATAGAACTGCTGCTCCTCCAAGATGCGCAAAACTGTCTCAATGTGTTGGAGATGCTCCTCCCAAGTCCTGCTATATATAAGTATGTCATCGAAGAAGACCAGCACAAACTTCCTCAGATGACCCCTGAAAATGTGGTTCGTGCACGACTGAAAGGTAGCGGGTGCATTGGTCAGCCCAAAAGGCATGACCAGGAACTCGAAGTGCCCATAATGACACCTGAAGGCAGTCTTGGGAATGTCTTGTTCCCTCACGCGTATCTGATGGTACCCGGATCTCAAGTCAATCTTTGAGAAGAACCGTGCTCCTCTCAACTCGTCCATCAACTCATCGATCCTGGGGATGGGGTACCTGTTCTTCAGGGTCTTCTTATTTAGAGCCCTGTAGTCAATGCACATTCACAATGTGCCGTCCTTCTTCTTCACCAACACCACGGAAGAAGCAAAAGGACTCGTGCTCGGCCGAATGTGACCAAGGGCCAGCAGCTCCTGAATAGCACGCTCTATCTCATCCCGATAGGCCTTGGGATGCCTATACGGTGTGGTGATCACTGCCTGTATCCCCTGCTCAAACTCGATAGTATGCTCAAACCCTCGATCCGGTGGCTGCCCTGGTGGAATATCCCCGAATACTACTGCATACCTGTCGAGGATAGATTGTAGCTCAGGATGCACTATCTGGCCTGTATCTACTGCCTCTGAAGCCCGCAACTCTACGGCCCACTCTATGTCTCCCTTGCGGAAGGTTGCCTCCATCCTGTGTGTCGACACTGTCTGAGGCGGGTATGTGTGCTGTCCCCGTATCTTCTCGTGCCTCCCTGTCTTGGGATCATCCCACTCCATCTCTAGGGCCTTCCAATCTGTCGTGACCTTCCCCAGAGTAATGAGCCACTGAACACCCAATATCATGTTGGTGTCCGAGATATCCACCACGAAAAAATGATCTGTCAATGTATAAGTGCCCATCGTCACTGATAACTCGGGGACATACCGAGCACACACCATGGTCTGATCTCCTGGGACCAAAACGGAAAATCCATCAAAACTCTCAGTCTGTATGCCTCTCCTCTCAACCATCTTTGCATCAATAAAGTTGTGGGTGGCCCCACTATCAACCAAGACTGAGACCCGCTGTCCACGTACTGTCCCCCATACGCGCAGTGTCAAATACTTGGGAACTCCCCGCAATGCGGCTAGAGCTCCTCCAGTAGGTGCAAATGATGCACCACCTGCTGCTGCTGGTGGAGGTGGTAAGGTACCCTGCGCTGCATAACAATCTCCTGCCTCCACGTCATCCTCCTCATCCTCTTCCCCGCTGCTCTCAGAGAAGATCTCAATGAAATGTGCTTTCCCTGCAGCACATCTATGTCCCGGTGCCCATGGCTCCTGGCAAGTGAAGCACAACTGCTTCTTCTTCATCTCTCTCTCTGGCCTCATCATCAAACTGCCCTCGCCCAGGATTCGCCTTGGGAGGCGGAATCCTCGTGTCCTTCCCCTTAGGCTGGAAGGCCTGTCTCTGGGGGTAAGGTGTCCGAGTCCTAGGTAAGACATCCTGTAAATCCCGAGTCCTGCTGATGGCATCCTGAAGTGTAGCTGGTCTAGTCGACCGGACTAGGCCACGAAGTGGCTCTAACAACCCCTCCACAAACATGTAAACCATCCGAGCCACGGATAGATCAGGCACCATCACTGAAACCCTCAAGAAATCTGAAATGTAAGTCTCTGGGCTCCCAGTCTGTTTGAGCTTCGTTAGCTCAACAAAGTGCTGCTCCGGATCCCTCCTGTCAAAACGCTCTATCACCCTTCGGGTGAACTCGGCATAGGTCGTCACTGTAGAGTGCCCGAGTGTCATCATCCCATGAAACCACCAGTCCTGGGCCTCACCATCCAGATGTAATGTTGCCACCTTAATGGCCTCTGACTGCGACATCTGGTTAAGCTGGAAATAGATGTCCAAATTCTCCACCCACGACTTTGCCGAACTGTTTGATGAACCATCAAACGTGGGCAAATGAAATCTGCTAGCTGTGCGGTGGTAGTCTCCATCATGATGATGCCGGTGCCCCCGGTGATGATCGCGGGGTCTACTGTCCCGCTGGAGCTGGACAAAGTCTCTGAACGAGAGAGCCTCCATGAACTCCCGCCCGTATGCCTGGTACTCCGCAAAATAGTCACCCATGTGGCCCGGCTCCGGCTCTCGCTGTGCTGCTGCCCCTGCGTCCTCTGCTAGGAAGGTAGGCATGGTGGATCGCGTGGGTGCTGGAATATCCCTCTGTGCTCCCCTCTGTGCTCCTGCCCCTGTGTCCTCTACTAAGAATGTGGGCATAGTGGATCGCGTGGGTGCATGCGATGCCATGATGGGGATAGCATCATGCACCGGCACATGGTGGGACATACCCGACCCCTCACCGATCTGAAAACCCCTGGGGGGTTCCCGCTGCTTGACCTCTAATGCCGTGAGTCTCTGTCTCACCTCCTGCATGTGTTGGAGGAGTGCCTCTCTAAATCTCCTTGAGTCCTCCTCGTCTGCCATAGGACCCCTCTGTTCTGCGTACCCCACAGGCTGCTCCTGCTCTGAATCTGTCTCAGGCGGCTCCTGATCGGAATCCGTCACAGGCTCCCCATCTCTGTAGGGGTTCTCCCACCTACTCTCAACTTCTCTGTATCCCCTTCTCCTATGACCAATGTAGGGTTTATCCCCGGGCGTCATAGACTGCTAGCTCCACAGGCTGAGCCAGAACTATGCTCTAATACCACTGTAATATCCCCAACGGGAAATAGACAGTAATACACAGAAATACAAACATGCAACTATATAGGAAAAATGCCGGAACTAGAATATAGAGCAAGTGCACATAAAAATACCAGAACGCTAAGCCATTTTATTAATCTGAGAATACATATATGGGTACAATAGATAATCAGAATAAGTGCACCTATCCTTGCACAAGGCAAGTGAAGAACCCTCTCAGAATAGGAAATGGCTGCAATAGAGACTGCGTCCCAGCTGCTGAAGAAATATGCCGTAGAATGCTGCTGCTGCAATGAACTGGAAGTAGGGGCTGATCCCCTCACCGGAATGCGCTGAAAATCGGTAGACTGCTTGTACTCACTGCTCCGGACCAAACCCAGAAACCATGAAGCAAATGGACCACCTCCGAAAACACCCCAGAATGCCCTCCTCAAGGAAAACGTTGTCTCTCCCAAGCACAGCGCAGATGCCAAAGGAAGAAGGCTGGGAAAGGGCCACAAATCCCTCTGCAAACTCTCCAACTAAAAAGACAATCCCTCCAAGCTGAAACACGCTGAAAACTCCACGAAAATCCCCCACAACAGAGCTGCTCTAACTCCAACTGCGTCCTCCCTCCAGGACTACGCAGTCACTCAATGAGGCCCAGCTCCTCTGCAAAACGTCCACCCAAATCACCTGCAAATCAACTGCTGAAATTGAAGGAATACCTTGCCCGAGCAGGCACTCGAAGTCCCCCAGGGCTAAGGGCGAGATCTCCGACCGGAGACACTCAGTCGCACTAAACAGTGCTGCAGACTGACTAAACAACCGGCGTGCTCAAGTAGACAGAAGTCTAGCTCACAATATCATCAACATATCAATAATGCCAAATGGAGTGAAACCCCCACCTTTTATAGTGCTAGCTCCCTCAAAAACCCTAACTGCGTCCTTGAGCTCCTCCTATGCCTGCGCAGTTGCCTTTGGAGTCTACGTGAGGCCTCTCTCATGTACGTGTGGACCCCCAAGGCTTTCCCCTTTAAGTTACAACGTTCACCTACTAGGAAGTCTCTGTGTCACATCTGCATGTGTTGGAGGGTACCTGCTAAATCTCCCTCGAGTCCTCTTGTCCTTATGGGACCTACGTTCTACGTACCTCGCGGGTTGCTCCACCTTTCTGAATGCATCTCAGAGCGGCTCCTGATCGAGAATCGTCCACCCGACTCCCCCTCTCTGTAGGGGTTCTCCCACCTACTCTCAACGTCTCTGTATCTCCTTCTCCTATGACCGATGTAGGGTTTATCCCCGGGCGTCATAGACTGCTAGCTCCACAGGCTGAGCCAGAACTATGCTCTGATACCACTGTAATATCCCAACGGGAAATAGACAGTAATACACAGAAATACAAACATGCAACTATATAGGAAAAATGCCGGAACTAGAATATAGAGCAAGTACACATAAAAATACCAGAACGCTAAGCCATTTTATTAATCTGAGAATACATATATGGGTACAATAGATAATCAGAATAAGTGCACCTATCCTTGCACAAGGCAAGTGAAGAACCCTCTCAGAATAGGAAATGGCTGCAATAGAGAATGCGTCCTAGCTGCTGGAGAACTCTGCCGTAGAATGCTGCTGCTGCAATGAACTGGAACTAGGTGCTGATTCCCTCACCGGAATGAGCTGAAAATCGGTAGACTGCCTATACTCACTGCTCTGGACCAAACCCAGAAACCATGAAGCGAATGGACCACCTCCGAAAAACACCCCAGAATGCCCTCCTCAAGGAAAACGCTGTCTCTCCCAAGCACAGCGCAGATGCCAAAGGAAGAAGGCTGGAAAAGGGCCACAAATCTCTCTGCAAACCCTCCAACTGAAAAGACTAACCCTCCAAGCTGAAACACGCTGAAAACTCCCCGAGAATCCCCACAACCGAGCTGCTCCAACTCCAACTGTGTCCTCCCTCCAGGACTGTGCAGTCACTCAATGAGGCCCAGCTCCTCTGCAAAAACGTCCACCCAAATCACCTGCAAATCAACTGCTGAAACTGAAGGAATACCTTGCCCGAGCAGGCACTCGAAGTCCCCCGGGGCCAAGGGCAAGATCTCCGACCGGAGACACTCAGTCGCACTAAACAGTGTTGCAGACCGACTAAACAACCGGCGTGCTCAAGTAGACAGAAGTCTAGCTCATAATATCATCAACATATCAATAATGCCAAATGGGGTGAAACTCCCACCTTTTATAGTGCTAGCTCCCCTCAAAACCCTAACTGCGTCCCCTCTCTCCATGAGCTCCTCCTATGCCTGCGCAGTTGCCTCTAGAGCCTACGTGAGGCCTCTCTCATGCAACGTGTGGCCCCCCAAGAGCTTTTCCTTTAAGTTACAACGTTGCCTCTACTAGGAAGTCTACGTGTCACCTCTGCATGTGTTGGAGGGAGTGCCTCTCTAAATCTCCTCGAGTCCTCCTCGTGCGCAGGACCCCTACGTTTCTGCGTACCTCGCGGTACGCTCTGCTGCGAATCACATCTCGGGCGGCTCCTGATCGGAGTCCGTCACAGGCTCGCCCTCTCCGTAGGGGTTCTCCCACCTACTCTCAATGTCTCTGTATCTCCTTCTCCTATAACCGATGTAGGGTTTATCCCCGGGCGTCATAGACTGCTAACTCCACAGGCTGAGCCAGAACTATGCTCTGATACCACTGTAATATCCCCAACGGGAAATAGACAGTAATACACAGCAATACAAACATGCAACTATATAGGAAAAATGCCGGAACTAGAATATAGAGCAAGTACACATAAAAATACCAGAACGCTAAGCCATTTTATTAATCTGAGAATATATATATGGGTACAATAGATAATCAGAATGAGTGCACCTATCCTTGCACCAGGAAAGTGAAGACCCTCTCAGAATATGAAATGGCTGCTATAGAGACTGCGTCCCAGCTGCTGGAGAAATCTGACGTAGAATGCTGTTGCTGCAATGTACTGGAACTAGGGGCTGATCCCCTCATCGGAATGAGCTGAAAATCGGTAGACTGCCTGTACTCACTACTTCGGACAAAACCCAGAAACCATGAAGCAAATGCACCACCTCCGAAAGGCCACCAGAGAAGCCCTCTTCAAGGAAAACGTTGTCTCTCCCAAGCACAGCGCAGAGGCCCAAGAAGAATGCTGGAAAAGGGCCACGAATCCCTCTACAAAACTCTCCAACTGAATAGACAATCCCTCCAAGCTGAAACACGCTGAGGACTCCACGAAAATCCCCCACAACAGAGTTGCACTAACCCAAACTGCGTCCTCCCTCCTGGACTGCGCAGTCACTCTATGAGACCTAGCTCCTCTACAAAACGTCCACCCAAATCTCCTGCAAATCAACTACTGAAACTGAAGGAATACCTTGCCCGAGCAGGCACTCGAAGTCCCCCGGGGCCAAGGGCGAGATCTCCGACCGGAGACACTCAGTCGCACTAAACAGTGCTGCAGACCGACTAAACAACCAGCGTGCTCAAGTAGACAGAAGTCTAGCTCACACTATCATCAACATATCAATAATGCCAAATGGAGTGAAACCCCCACCTTTTATAGTGCTAGCTCCCCTCAAAACCCTATCTGCGTCCTTGAGCTCCTCTTATGCCTGCGCAGTTGCCTCTAGAGCCTACGTGAGGCCTCTCTCATGCAACGTGTGGACCCCCAAGGCTTTTCCTTTAAGTTACAACGTTACTCTACTAGGAAGTCTCTGTGTCACCTCCTGCATGTGTTGGAGGAGTGCCTCTCTAAATCTCCTCGAGTCCTCCTCGTCTGCCATAGGACCCCTCTGTTCTACGTACCTCGCAGGCTGCTCCTGCTCTGAATCTGTCTCAGGCGGCTCTTGATCAGAATCCGTCACAGGCTCCCCCTCTCTGTAGGGGTTCTCCCACCTACTCTCAACTTCTCTGTATCTCCTTCTCCTATGACCGATGCAGGGTTTATCCCCGGGCGTCATAGACTGCTAGCTCCACAGGCTAAGCCAGAACTATGCTCCGATACCACTGTAATATCCCCAACGGGAAATAGATAGTAATACACAAAAATACAAACATGCAAATATATAGGAAAAATGCCGGAACTGGAATATAGAGCAAGTACACATAAAAATACCAGAACGCTAAGCCATTTTATTAATCTGAGAATACATGTATGGGTACAATAGATAATCAGAATAAGTGCACCTATCCTTGCACAAGGCAAGTGAAGAACCCTCTCAGAATAGGAAATGGGCAATAGGGAAGTTTGCGTCTGATGGCCTGGAGAAATCTCATAGTCAGAATCTTTAGCTGGCACCAATGTATTGGAACTAAGGGGTGATCCCTCTCACGGAATATTTGAAAATCGGTAGGCGCACGTACTCTTGCTACGGGACAAACCAAGGAAACCATGAAGCAAATGCACCACCTCGAAAAGCCACACGGAAAGCCCTCCTCGAGGGAAACGGCCTACTCCAAGCACGCGCGGGGCCCAAGAAGAATCTGGAAAAGGCCACAAATCCTCTGCAAAACTCTCATTTGAATAGATTATCCCTCCAAAGGCTGAAACACGCCCCGAGGACTCCACGAAAAATCCCCCCAGCAGTGCTCTAAACTGACTGCGTCCTCCTTTCTTTGGGGCTGCCGCGGTCACTCAATGAGGACTCGGCTCTGCCAAAACGTCACCCACGTCTCTGCCACCAAATCCAGCTGGCGAAGGAATACCTTGCCCGAGCAGGCACTCGAAGTCCCCCGGGGCCAAGGGCGAGATCTCCGACCGGAGACACTCAGTCGCACTAAACAGTGCTGCAGACCGACTAAACAACCATCGTGCTCAAGTAGACAGAAGTCTAGCTCACACTATCATCAACATATCAATAATGCCAAATGGAGTGAAACCCCCACCTTTTATAGTGCTAGCTCCCCTCAAAACCCTATCTGCGTGCTTGAGCTCCTCCTATGCCTGCGCAGTTGCCTCTAGAGCCTACGTGAGGCCTCTCTCATGCAACGTGTGGACCCCAAGGCTTTTCCTTTAAGTTACAACGTTACTCTACTAGGAAGCACTTTATTTTATTAAAGTGAGTTGACCCCCTCTTTCTCACTTTTATTTATTAATTTAACTATAGGCGGCAAAACTATACAAAAATGAAATATTCCAATTAGCGGTGCTAATTAGGAATATTACATTGGAATTATTAATTTTTGCTCAGATTTTTCTTTTCTAATGTTCAACCATAAATAAAATGGTGTTGGGACCCATAACCCAACTTAGGAGAAATAAACTCCCTAAAGTCACTTAGCCAACATTCTAATTTCAGTGTGGGGCCCAGGGGGACCAAGTGATAGCGCAGGGAGAGGGACAGCGCAGAGGCAGCATGGGCCAGCCAGCCCAGTGGCATGGGCCAGGGCAACACAGAGGCAGCGTGGGCTAGGACAGCGCAGAGGCAACGTGGGTTAGGACAGCGCAGAGTAGGCAGGGCAGCGTGGCAAAGAAGGACATCGCAGCATAGTGGGGCCCAAGGGAGGGTTAGGGTCTCAAGTATAAAAGGGAGTGAGGGCCTAGCTTCTCATTCATTCTATTATGCATCTTCAGAATTTTGTCTAACAAATATTGAGCACGCTTACGCTGTTTAGCTAAGTCTGCAATTGTTGTTCAACACACGGGTGCCTTCGAGCGGAGATCTCAACCTCAGCCTCAGGGGACTTCGAGTGCCCGCTCAGGTGAGGAGCTTTAGCTGTTGAAATTTTTTGTATTTGGGGTAGCATCAATTGTGCTTTAAATCCCAAATTTTGAGGAAGGACTAGAGTACACTTGATCTACAAGACCTAGAAATTGATTTGGGAAATTTCATCTGGTTTAGGAGATATTAAATTAATTAATTATTTTAATGTATTTCCTAAGTTAAAACTTAGGGAACTTAAATAATTAAAGTGAATTTAATTAAACATGTGATGAAATTGTCTTAAGTCAGATGGATCAAGATTTCTTTTAATCTTATCCATTGATTCAAGATTTGATCATGGCCGTTTGTTTCCCAACGAGAAAAGTATAAAGAAAAGGCTTAGGGTCATTTGTAAAGATACACAGAGGCAGAACACTGAAGCTACGCTGAGATTCTAGGGCGGGTTTGCTAAGAATTCTCAGAAGTGTTTCAGCTACAGAGAGGGGGAATTTAGGCCAAGGGGATGATCTGATCCCAGGGTCTAGAATCAGTAAGAGGCAAAGATCAGCTCAGAGAGGCAGCGCAGAGAAGCAGAAGAGCAGCAATAGGAGGGCAACAACTTGTGCTATGCAGGTGCTGTGTAGTCCCTCAAGGACAGTGTAATTACTGCAGGAAACCCTCAAGGGTTACGCAGAGACCCTAAGGGGCTGCGTAAGGCCTATGTCACCTAGTCTAGGGTAACACAGACCATTCTAGGGCAGTGTTGAGGGTCAGAGGGGCTTCAGAGGCTGATGTGGCGGCTTCAGAGGCATCGCTTGGGTTTCTAGGCCCTAATTTTGGCTGATTTCTGTAAATCCCGTCTGAGGGTGTGGATCAGTCATTATTTTGGCCCTAGGTCAGCCAGTGAGCTTTAGATCTATTTTTACTCTGTCGAGTTTTCCAGATCTGTAACCCAGCCTTGTTGTATTCAGAAAAATTCTTAATAATAAAACCCTCCAGCAGCCAGAGATCGATTTTCCTGCATTGGGTTTTTCCATGGACTATTTGTCCAGAAATAACTCACTTTGTCTATGTGTGCATGAACTTGTTCTAGATCTGGATTGGTGGAGATCTGTTATGTGTTTTGCTTCGATTTTAACTTGAATTTATTCAGTTAATAACTTGTCTGAATAGCAGGAGCATAACCAGATTAACAGTAAATAATTTCTGCATAAAGTGTAAAAATTCATAAATTTCAACATTACCTTGAGTTTTCAGAGCAGATCACGCAGAGCTATCCATCCAGGAGTTACACAGTTCCTTTGCAGCGCAGTCTCTCCCAGAGATTACGCAGTTTTGGAGGAGGGCAGCTCCGGGAGTATGGGATCTTTAGTAGTTTTAGTCCGGGAGAAGTGTGAGGGGATTAGGCCTTCACAAGTTGTCTTTTGGAGCAGATTGTAGCCAGCATTTCCAACCATTCAGTTCAGAGGCCGCGTACTCTCCAGGAATGCGTAATTTTCCCAAATGTGTTAGATTCCGGGGTCAGCCTTTCTGGAATTCTTTTCTGGGTTTTTCTAGGTTTTTGGAGGAGAGTTCATATTCGGAGTTTCATAATTTTCTTAGCAGGGGAACAGCCCCAAAGAGCAGCTCCAATCTAGCCAAAAGTAGCACTTTCCAGCAACAATAGTAGCTTAGAGAGTTACGCAGTCCAGAGGAGAAGCAACCATCTATAGCAGGGTTTGGAGAGTTATTTCAGCTTGCCTTGAGCAAGCCAAGATGCCATCATTCTGATCACCTTCTTGTACTCATTCCCTATCTCCAGATTTATAATAAAATGGCTAAACTTTTCTAAAAGCTTGCAGTGCTTTTCATGGTGTCTCTCTATTAGATGTAGTTTTTTTTTATGTTGCTTTGCATTGTTGTTTATTTCCTATTCGGGATATTACACCACATCGATCTCTTCTTATAATCCACTGTTGGAGCACCAATGTCCAAGATTAGAACTTAATCAATGGCTAGGATCATCTCTGGATCGATTCGTGTGAGTTTCTATTGTATTCTCGCCTTATCTCAATTAGTATTGATTAATTAACCATATTTCCTAAGTTTAGACTTGGGAGATATTTAAAAGTCGGTTAATCTAATTTAGATACTTCTAGGCGGAATTTCCAGAAACGATTTCTGGGTTCTGGAGATCTCATGTATTCTAGCATCTCCACCAAATTCCGTGGCTAGAACAGATCTAATGCTACAAAAACTAACAGTCCCTCTTAGCGAGAAATGTGTTCTAGTGTTGCACACCCTGCCACAACATATCATCTCCTTTCACGTTGTTGATGTCCGGCCGCTATGACTGTCTATCACTACCCACCAACCATTGTGCAACTTGGATGTTGCATCTATGCTGTTGTTGACCTTGTTGTACTGCAGTGAACACTGTTGCTGTTGTCCTATTGTCAACATTACATCGGCACTGCAACTCTGTTGTTGCTGGAACTGCAACATCTGCAACTGAAAAACATCCAAAGTACTAAATCAATTGTGTTCAGTATAATGCATCTGTCTCCCGAGTATCTGGTTGCTACTAGCCTCTGCACTGTCTTTGAAGAATCTGCGTTGCTGTTGACTCTGCATTTTGCCACCTGCAATGCTGCCAACTCTGAACTGTGCCACCTGCAATGCTGCCAACTCTGCACTGTGCTCCCCAACATCTGGCTACTACTAGTCTCTGCAACTGTCACTCTGGTACTGATTGCTTTAGTTGCCACTGAATACTGTGGGCCCCTGTAACTGGGTAATGATCCAAGGGGTGGATTTCTCAAGGACCCTGCCCATCTCTTAGCTCTCTGGCGCTACAAATCCAAGTCCCCCCACCTCACTCCTGGAGGTATATGGTCAATCATAGCGAGAACTTCCTCCAACCTGGAGGACAACCTATCTATCTCGGCATGAGCTACCACTTGGTGTTGCTTCTCCTCTTTTTCCTTCTTCCCACGAGGACACTGGGCACTGTGAAAATTTTAATCTTGAAATACTACTGCAGTGATAGATTTAATTCTCCTACTTACAATAAGTTATTTACAGAATTTTTCAGTAAATTTTGAAATAAACACTACTACAACAATCACTCATGTATATGCAGAGAACAGAACCTAGAAAACATAAGCATAAGAATCAGTCATATAGACAGTTATTTTTGGAAAATTGTCCCAGGAAAAACCCAATGTGGGAAAACCGATGCAACAGATGAGGGTTTATATTATTTTTGAGCAGTGAAAACTTTACAAGGAAATTCTGATTGAAATAACTAAGAAGACTTCTTGAAATACACTTGAGAGAATTCTTCTTCAGTACCCAGAAGAATTTTTGACACCTAAGGGAGTCACCAGCCCTCCCTGCGTCACTCTGCATCTCTCCTACGTGGTCCTCTGTGCAGAGCCAACGTAGCCTGCTTCAACACTGCATGAGGCTACTGCGATACTCTTGTGTGTTGCTTCTCTGATACTGTGCTGTCTCTTTCCCTCGAACCCAGTCACTGCTACAACCCTATTCTTCCTTCACCTGCAAAGCTCCCTCTGAAATTGAATTCTATTCCTTCATAATCGACTTCCCTCGGGTTACTAAACGCTTGCTTGAATTACTTTCCAAATTACTCTCAAGCCTTCTTTTATAATCTTCTCATTGATGAATTAACAACCCAGATTAGAAGTCTAATCAATGGATAATATTAAAACTTGAATTGATCTTCGTTCTCTAGAAAATTCACACTCTTTTTTATTAATACCCATTAATTATTTAATTTCCCTAAGTTTAGACTTAGGGTCTCCACTAAAATAATTAATTATTGTAATAAAACATGAACCGAGTGGAATTTCCACAAACGGTTTTTGGGTTCTATGGAATACTAGTGTCTAAGCCTCCTCACAAATTTTGAGACTTAGTTCACTTTTTGATGCTACAAAAATCAACACTCCCTCTTAGCGAGGAAAGTGTTCTAGCAATATGCCTATTGCATACTGCTCGAACCCTAAAGCATTCTCTGTGCGGTTGATGCCTAGCTGTTGTTGCCCCTCATCTGCTATGTTGTTGCCTTCTGTACTGCTACCCATGACACTGCCACTGCCACTGCCTCATCTGTACTACAGCTCCCTCGTAATTTTGCATCCGTCCATTTCTGCTATTGAAATGGATTCCTGATCATCCCAATCTTCTTTCTGAAGTAGAAAAACTTTGTCTTTCCCAAACCCTTCGTAAGGATGTCTACCACCTGATCTCATGTCGGAGTGTATTATAATTGTACAGCTCCCTGCTGGACACAGTCTTTGATGAAATGACACATGATGTCAATGTGCTTCGATCGATCATAGAACACAAGATTTTTAGAGACTGTGCTTGATGCAACTCTGATTTGCACATATAATGTTGGCCGCTTCCATCTTTTCCTTGAGTAGGTTCACAATTAGCTTCCTAAGCCATATGGCCTTGCATGAAGTAGTGCTTGCAGCCATATATTCCGCTTCAGCTGAGCTCAGAGCCACAAACTTCTGTTTCCTGCTGCACCAGGAGGTCATTCCTGATTCGACATTGAAATAGTACCCATTGTTACTTATCTGATCTACTGGGCTCCCAGCCCAGTCTGCGTCAGTGAAGCTACTCAAACTGATGTAATCGCCTCGGGTATATCTCAATCCAAGTTCGATTGTTCCCTGCAAATATCTAAGAACATGCTTGGCTGCTGCCCAACGTGCCCTCCTACGTTCTACCATGAACTGACTAAGGGTATTGACAACATAACATACATTTGGCCTAGTGTTGACCAGATACATCAGAGATCCTATGAGTTGCCTATACAAGGTAGGATCAGCCTTATCATCTTCAGACGTATCAATTTTCTTCGAGTTGTTAATCATTTGAGTAGCCATGGGTCTACAGTCCTCCATCTGAAACCTTTTCAGAATTTGTGTAGTATATCTTCCTTGACCAAGGAAGATATCACCCTTCTGCTGCCAAACTTCCAACCCCAGAAAATAATGCATCATCCCTAGATCCTTGATGTCAAATTCTGCAGCTAAATTCTCCTTGCAGTCCTTAATGAGCCCAGATGATCCTGTTAGAAATAGATCATCTACGTACATCACCAATATCAAGGGCTCGTCCCTTACTCTCAGATAGTAGATATTTGGATCTGCGTCACTCTTAACAAATCCCATCTTCTGGTTGTTCAATATATACTTCTTCTATCACTCCATTCCAGAATGCAGTCTTGACGTCCATTTGGTGAATCTCCCATCCCATCTATGCAGCAAGGGATATTACAGATCTGATAGAGGTATATTGGGCTACTGGGGCGGAGGTCTCTTCATAGTCTATCCCTTCCTTCTGAGCGTACCCCTTAGTCACAAACTTCACTTTAAATTTTTCGATGCTGCCATCTATAGCATATTTGATCTTGTAGATCCATCTCGAACCCACAATTGATCTGTCTTGAGGCCTAGGTGTGAAAATTCCTTAATACAGTTATGCAGAAATCCTACTGTAGTATCATGGTTTACTTCTCCTACTTGATTAAGTTATACAAGTTATCTTCAGAAATAGTATTAAGAAATACTGAAGTAAACACAACCAACAGCCTACACATGCAGATCATTTACTGAATATTACGCCCATTCAAGCAAAGTGACACAATGATTTTTGGACATAAGCCCCCGAAAAAACCCAAAGCGAGAAAACCGATGCAGCAGATATGAGGGTTTATTATTATTAAGTAGATTCTGAGTACAACAAATCTGGGCACCAGATATGGTTCACCCGACAGAGAAAAAAAAAGTCTACCTGTTGTTATGAGACCAAATTTCTTACTGATCCACACCCTCAAACGGGATTTACAGTACTCAACCCAAATCTGGCCCTAGAAACCCCAATGCTGCCCCTGAAGCCCCAGTGTCAGCCCTGCTAGGCTCTGCGTGCCTCTAAGCTATTCAGAGAGGGATTGCGTAACCCTAGAGTGGGTGACGCAGTCCTTACGCTGCCTCTAGAGGCCTCTCCGCAACTTTGAAGCCCTCTAAAGCTGTAGCGCTGCCCCTTCCTGGGCTTGCATAGCGGTTGAAGCATCTATGCTGTGCAGCTACTGCTGCCCTTGCTCCTCTGCGCTGTCCCTGGAAGCTGCTCCTCTGCCTCTTGCTGACTCTTGGCTCTGGGATCAGATCATCCCCTCAGCCAATACTACCCCTCACTGCAGAAAACTTTTCCGGAAATTCTTAGCAAACCCTGCCCTAGAATTCCAGATCTGTCTCTCAGCTCTGCCTCTGTGTGTGTGTCTCCACCTGATCCTCAAGTCTTTCTCTTATACTTTTTCGTTGAACATATCAACGGACGAGATTAAAGCACTCATCAATGACTGAGATTAAAAGACTGCTTGATCCGCGTCATTTAGAACATTTGAGCACATGTGTTAATTAATTCACTTTAATTATTTAATTTTCCTAAGTTTATACTTACGAAATACATTAAAATAATTAATTATTTGAATATCTTGAACACCAGCAGAAATTTCTCCAAACGCTTTCTGGGTTTTGGAGTTCAAGTGTGTCTTAGCCCCTCCATAAAATTTTAGGGCTAGATCACACCCGATGCTACCCCAACTACACAAAATCTCAACATTCCCTCTTAGCACGGAGTGTGCTCTAGCAATACATCCACACCATGTACTGCAAGACCTTGATGTTGGGTTATGTGCTGTTGATGCTTGGCCTACTGCCCTCCATCCATTGCACTGCTGCTCTCTGTACTGCTGCCCATGTCACTGCCACTGACATGGCCACATCTGTACTGCAGCTCCCTCTCAAACTGTTGCATCATGCTGCCCATAGCACTGCCACTGCTATCTTCTGCACTGCAACTCAGTTGCTGAGAAGTAAGCAAATGAATGACTCCTGCCCAATCGTTGACAGATAAGTCAGACTGCCTCCCATCACTGAAGTTCCCTTGGCTGATTATTTACGCTGTCCCCCGGAAGCCACTTCGCTCCTATAGATTTGCATTGCATGAGCACTGCCTCTCGGCGTTGTTGAAGTCCCATCAGCCTTTGCGTTGCTGCCTATACGTTGTTTCTGCCTTTGCATTACGCTGCTCTCTCTTTAGCTCTTCAGCTCTCCCCTCTGCTTCATTGTGACCTTCTGCAACCATCTCCCGACTCATCCCACTACTGTCTTAAGGCTCCTATAGCTCGTATGTGATCCAAGAGTAGGGCTGACTCAAGGATCCTGCCACTCCTGTCTGTAGATGCTCTATAGATCCATGTCACCCGACCTCTTCTCTCAAGGCACATGAGCACTCATGGCTGCATCATCATCAGAGCCATCATCCTTTGCTGCTGCAGCCTTGGACTTAGAAGATCCTTTGTCCTTCTTCTTAGGACAAGTGTTGGCAAAGTGTCCAAGTTCACTACAGTTAAAGCACTAGACCTTGGATAGGTCCCTCTTCTTCTTCCCTTGCTGCTCCCTTTCCTTTGATGGAAGGGTTGCATCATCCTCCTCTTCTTTCTTCACTCTAGTTGATTTGCTTCCGTTGCTTTGCCTCTTCGTGATTCTCCTGATTTCCTCCTGACGGAGGATTGCCCACATGTCTGCCCATGATGGTAACGCTGCCTTGGCTAGAATGCTCTGGAAAAACGTTTCCCATTCTTTCAAGACTGCAATTAGGGCAGTCCTCACTAGGAGCCCCTCATCAGGATTTGCACCCATGGAAATCAATTGATCTCGGATAGTCTGAAGTCTGAAGAGGAATGGATCTATCTCCTCACTTTTCATCATTTGGAACAACCACATCTGATTCTCCAGAAGCATCCTTCTTTGAACAGAGCTACCCTGATACATTGTGTCCAATGCAACCCACATCTCATTTTTGGTATTCTTGCCGGCAATATGAGGCATGGCGTGGTCTTTGACTCCATCTATGATCAAGTTCGCGCTTGATTTTCTTCGTTCTTCTTTAGAGGATCTGCATCGGTTGGTACAACTAGAACTTTCTCTGCATGATCTTTGAGACCATACTCATCTAAAACTAACAGGATTCTGGCCCTCTAGATAACAAAGTTGTACATGTCGTCCAACATATCTTGATCTCTTAGTCCATATTGCACCATTTGCTCGGATTTGTCAAAACAGATACTCCTCTCCCTCTTTCTGTTGCAATACTCAACTAAAAATGATGGATCTGGGTTTCTTGGTGATTAGAAACCCTCTATAGTAGCTTCTTCGGCTAATAATTGATCTCCTTCCTGGAAATATTCACCCGAACACAATCGGACAGTACTCTCCGATCACCCTCCTAATCGAATCTCAGATTTGTTTGGCTCAGATCTGCTAAGTGACTGTCTTTCTCCCACTCTTTTTTGACTTAGCTAGGTGCAATTCTGCACCGGCGAAATCTCCAGCACACCAGCACTGCTTCCTGATCTTGGCAAGGCTTCTTTGCAACAGGAAGAATGACTGGCCCAACGTAGCCTCAGCATTGCTCAGAAGTGGACTGTGTAACCCCATACTAGGTGACGCAGTCCTTAGGCTGGCCTAGAAAGGCTCTGCATAAGCCTAATGGCCTTCTATAGCTACAACGCTGCCCCTTCCTGGGTTTGCGTCCTCTTTCTGCCAAGCTGCCCCTTTCGGATCTGCTGCTTCTACTGTTGTCCTACAGAAAAAATATTCTTCAGCTGATTTGATGGAGATTCAGCTTGATCTGCTATCGCTCTGACACCATGTGAAAATTCCTGAATACAGTTATGAAGAAATCCTACTGTAGTATCATAGTTTACTTCTCCTACTTGATTAAGTTATATTCAGAAATAATATTCCGAAAATACCAAAGTAAACACAACTAACAACCTACACATGCAGATCATTTACTGAATATTATACTCATTCAAACAAAGTGACACACTGATTTTGGACATAAGTCCCCAGAAAAACCCAAAGTAGAAAACCAGTGCAGCAGATATGAGGGTTTATTATTATTAAGTAGATTCTGAGTACAACAAATCTGGGCACCAAATTTGATTCACCTGACAGAGAAAAAATATAGATCTGCTGCTAACTTGCTGTTCTGAGACCAAAATTCTGACTGATCCACACCCTCAAATGGGTTTTAAAGAACTCAACCTGGATCTGGCCCTAGAAACCCCAACTTTGTCCTTGAAGCCCCAGTGTCGGCCCTGTTAGGCTTTGCGTGCCTCTGCGCTGTTCAGAGAGGGATTGCGTAAGCCCAAAGTGGGTAACGCAGTCCTTACGTTGCCTCTAGAGGCTTCTGCGTAACTCTGAAGCCCTCTGAAGCTGCATTGCTGCCCCTTCCTGGGCCTGCATAGCGGGTGAAGCCTTTGCGCTACGCATCCACTACGTAGCTGTTATTGCTCCTCTGCACTGTCCCTGAAAGCTGCTCCTTTGCCTCTTATTGACTCTTGCCTCCAGGATCAGTTCATCCCCTCAGCCAGTACTACCCCTCATTGCAGAAAAATCTTCCGAGAATTCTTAGCAAACCCCGCCCTAGAATTCCAGATCTGTCTCTCAGCTTTGCCTCTGTGTGTGTGTCTCCAACTGACCTTCAATCCTTTCTCTTATACATTTTCGTTGAGCACATCAACGACCGAGATTAAAACACTCATCAACGGCTGAGATTAAAAGACTGCTTGATCCACGTCATTTAGAACATTTTAGCAGATGTGTTAATTAATTCACTTTAATTATTTATTTTTCCTAAGTTTAGACTTAGAAAATACATTAAAATAGTTAATTATTTGAATATCTTGAACACCAGCTGAAATTTCTCCAGACTCTTTCTGGGTTTTGGAGTTCAAGTGTGTGTTAGCCCCTCCACAAAATTTCAGGGCTATAGCACACCCGATGCTACCCCAAATACACAAAATCTCAACACTAGGAACCACTTCCTAAACATCATTTGTCATGATGGAGTTGTATTCTTCCACCATCGAATCTGCCCACACCTAATGCTAAGCTGCCTCTTGAAAATGAGAGGGTTCCCCAACCTGGACTACCAAGGCTTGGTACCTATCAGGTTCCCTATGCTGCCTCTTCTCATTTCTAGGGGCTCCGACAAACTCCTTTGCATCCCTCAGAATTTGTTGTAATTCCCTACTCGTCCTACCACTGGTAGTGGGTGGATCTACCTGCTCTCCTTTCTACAACTCCTTGAGAGATGTATCCCTTGGATCCTTGTGCCTTGGAGAAGCACTCATGTTACCCTTCGCAGGTCGTTGTGACTAGAGAACCTCCTCACGCTGCATAGTAGAAGACATCTCTCAATATTTCCTTAAGGCCCTCTCCTCCATGAAATTGACATCATGTCGTACTACAATCTTCTTGCTCTCAGGAATGTAGATGCGGTAAGCCTTTGCATTCTCTCTATATCCCACCAGATATCCCTTTTCTGCAGTCTTATCCAGTTTCTTCCTCTTCTCTTCGGGTACATGGAAATATGCTGCACTGCAAAAGATCCTAAATTAGCTCACCTTTGGCTTCCTGCCAGTGAAGACACTTGCTGGAGTGATCTTACCCAATGCACTATGAGGAACCCTGTTCTGTACATAGACACCTGTATTACAAGCTTCAGCCCACAGGAATTTGGGCTTGTCTTGATCATACAACATTTCCCTTGCAGCCTTGACAATAGTTCTATTCTTTTTCTCTAAAATTCCATTCGGCTCTGGATTATACGGAGCGGTCCACTCTCTTCTGATGCCTTCCCTTGCGCCAAAACTCTGTGAAGTTTTTATTGATGTATTCTCTACCATTGTCTGATCGCAGTGTCTTTATCCGCTTTCTTGTCAGATTCTCCACCAGAGCTTTAAACTCCTTGAATCGATCAAAGACTTAGTCCTTGGTCTTCAGAAAGTAGATCCAAGTCTTCCTGGAATGATCATCAATAAAGGTGACGAAATATTCGGCACCACTAAGAGCTCTAGTGGACATTGGTCCGCAAATGTCTGAGTGTATTAAGCCCAACACACTCTTAGCCCTATTGCTGCTTCTATGGTACGTTGCCTTGGCATACTTCCCCAATATGCACCCTCTACAGACATCGTCTCGCTTGGTGCTCAGTTCTAGAACTACCGTGACAGTCTTCTTGAGAATTCTTAACGCACCATGGTGTAAATGCGCCATTCTCCTGTGCCATAGTTCATTCAAATCCTTCACATCAGTGCTTCCTATCAGCGCCATTTGGGATTCGAGCTGTAACTTGTAGAGTTTATTGCTCCTGACTCCGATTTGTGTCTTCTTCTTCCAACTCGAGTGTTTGACATATACTCTTTTGCCAATGATGTAAACGTCATAACCTTTGTTTTGAAGCTGCAACACAGAGAGTAAGTTCATCCCCAAACCAAGCACATGCAACACATTGGTGGCCCGAAGCTTATTACCAGCTTTTGTTTGAAACACTATGGTACCTCTTCCAACAGGGGTACATTTTTCCTTATTTCCCATGGTAATTTTAAAATTCATTTTCTCTTCTTGGTAGCTTGAGAAACAGTCTCGTACTCCCGTCATATGAGCAGAAGCTCCACTGTCAATATACCAGATCTCTGGAGAAGCAGAGCTTGACACAAGCAAATTCTTCTTCCAATCTAGATGCCAGAACAGAAACGTCGTGATCCATCTGCTCTTTCATGCTTTCCCTCTTCTCTGGAGAACTGCGTGAACCCTTCCAAGTTGTTGTTGCAACAATGTCTGATATTTGTTCCATTGCAGAGTCTCCACTCCTATTACTCAATCTCAGCTCTGATACCATGTGAAAATTTCAATCTTGAAATACTACTGCAGTGATAGATTTACTTCTCCTACTTACAATAAGTTATTTACAGAATTATTTAGTAAATTTTGAAATAAACACTATGTAGCAATCACTCATGTATATGAAGAGAACAGAACAATAGAAAATACAAGCATAAGAATCAATCACATAGACAGTTATTTTTAGACAATTGTCCCTCGAAAAATCCAATGTGGGAAAACCAATGTAGCAGATGAGGGTTTATATTATTCTTCAACAGTGAAATATCTAGAAGGAAAGTCTGACAGAAACAATTGAGAAGACTTCTTGAGATACACCTGAGATACTTCCTCTTCAGTGCCCAGAAGAATTTCTGACACCTGAGGGAGTCACCAGCTCTCCCAGCGTCACTCTGTGTCTCTTCTCTGTGGCGCTCTGTGCAGAGCTAGCGTAGCTTGCGTCACCACTATGTGACGCTACTACGCTGCTCCTGCGTGCAGCTTCTCTAATCTTCTGCTGCCTCCTTCCCTTGAACCCCATCACTGCTACAACCCTATGCTTCCTTCACCCTGCAAAGCTCCCTCTGAAATCGAATTCTATTCCTTCAAAATCGACTTCCCTCGGTTTACTGAACGCTTTCTCGGCTTACTTTCCAAATGACCCTCTAGCCTTCTTTTATAGTCTTCTCATTGATGAATCAACGATCCAGATTAGAAGTCTAATATGGCTAAGATTAAAACTTGACTTGATCTTCGTTTTCTAGAAGATTCACACTGTTTTATTAATACCCATTAATTATTTAATTTCCCTAAGTTTAGAATTAGGGTCAATAAAACATGAATTGAGTGGAATTTCCACAAACTGTTTCTGAGTTCTTTGGAATACTAGTGTTTAAGCCTCCTCACCAATTTTGAAACTTAGATCACTTTCCGATGCTACAAAAATCAACAGGTACTGTAATGGCCAAATTTTCCACACCTGAAACACTTGACCTTAGATAGGTCCTTCTTCTTCTTCTTCTGCTCCCCCTGCCCTTGAATGGGACCCTTTGATGTGAGGGCCACATTATCCTCCTCCTCCTTTACCATCTTCGATCCGTTGTTGCTGATTCCACTCATGGAGCTATTAAATAGATCTCGTCTCAACTCCTCCTGCCGCCAATCAACCCACATCGTATCCCACTATAGTAGCTTATCTCTGCCCAATATGCTTTGGACAAAGCCCTACCAATCCTCTGAGACATTGTTGAGTGCTAATCACACTAGCTTTGAAGGTTGAGGTGCTGCCCCAACAGATGAAAATTGGTCTCAGACCTCCTGAATCCTGGTAAGGAAGGGGTCTATGCCTTCCCTTTTCTGCATCTAGATGCATCTCAACTTCTCCTCTAGTAATATCTTTCGTTGCTTGAAAGTTACCTAGTACAACGTGGAGAGAGCATCCCACATCTCTTTGGCAGTATCATTGCCAGCTATGTGTGAAACTATATGGTACTAAACTCCACCTAGGATCAATCACTTCTTTCATGCCATCTCCCTCCTATATTCCTTCAGTTGATCTGCACCCTAGCGAACTGCCACTACATTATCGATGTAGGCTTTCAGGTCATATTCATCTAGAAGAAAGGGCATCCTAGCCTTCCAGATGACATAGTTGGAAGCTCCATCCAACCTATCTTGATCTCTAAGCCCTGTAGTGGCCATCTCAAAGAATTGTCGAAAACTCCCTCTTTCCTTGTGCTTGGATGCTTCTTTGCTATTTGCACTCCCTGCTGGAATGTGTGACTTTGCTAGCTGCTACTGCCAATCTGAAACTAGAAATTCGAACTTCTGAGACTTGAAGTTCCCTGAGGAAAATTTACCCTCAGTGTGTGCTTTTCTCTCTTCCACCTAACGTTGGTTTTGCTCTAGCGAACCACTGCAAAACCCTCTATGTGCAATCAGAAATATGCCTCTAGAATCACTCGAGCTGCTCCCTCTGCCTCTGGAATCAATTGATTTGGAAAATCGAATTTTTTTACCTCTCTTCTAAGAAAAATCAAACTTCCTCAACCAACTCAGCCTGCCTGGCAATGGACTGCGCTGCCCCTGGGAATTTTGCTTGCTTCTCTTACTAGAGAGTGAGATTCCTTCTTTTGCCTTTGAGCTCCTCTGCTAATCAACTACGCTCTGATACCATGAAAATTTCATTACTGAAATCCTATTGCAGCAACTGATATTATTTCTTCTAATTGATAAATTATTTATTTCGTTAATTTCTATGGAAACAATGAAATAAATGCACTGAAACCCTCACAAATAAAATTCTACAGAGAAAAAAAAACGTTGGAAGCTGAGAAATGCTAGCACACACACATAAAATATGACAATAATTTTTGGACAAATGTCTCCGGAAAAACTCAAGTTGGGAAAACCAATGCAACAATGAGGGTTTTTATTATTATGCAGCAGTGAATATCTTAGTACAATCTCGATGCTTGAAACTAGCAATCCACAACAAGAAAATTTGGGCAAAATTATTGAATGGATTTACCCTTCCTCCACAAGAAATCCTGACACAACCTTCCTACAGAAAACTCGGCACTCTGAAACGTCTTCGTTGCACTGCGCAGTCATTGTGACGTCAAGCCTTCAACCAGTCACTGATGAAGTCGTTTTGTTTTCTACTTCTGAGGAAATCATCTCTCTGACCCTTTGGAACTGAGAACGAATTTCTCTCCATAAAATCGAACTCCCTTCTCTAGAGCAACTGCGCAGTCCTCTGTGCTGCCTCACTAGGAATAATTCGACCCTCTTGCTGTTGCCTCTCCGGATCTGGAAAACTTCCTCTGGATCACTGTCCTTGGCCCTCACTCTCTACTTTGATCTTTGGATCTCTCTGGAAACTGACTACTGCTACTCAGGAAATCGATCTACCAAGGAAATCTAACTGCTCAAGTGTCTTCTCCATCACCACATCGATCTCTTCTTCTAATCCATTTTTGGAGTACCAATGACCAAGATTAAAACTTAATCAATGGCTAGGATCATCTCTAGATCGATCTGTGTGAGTTTCTATACTATTCTTGCCCCATCTCAATTAATACTAATTAATTAAACATATTTCCTAAGTTTATACTTGGGAAATATTTAAAAATCAGTTAATAATCTAATTGAGACACTTCTAGGCGGAATTTCCAGAAACAATTTCTGGGTTTTAGAGATCTCATGTATTCTAGCCTCTCCACCAAATTTCGTGGCTATAACACATCTGATGCTACAAAAAATGACACGTAGTAAAAGGGTACCTAAAGAATCTTCTAGGTCATGGGCCAAGTGTTCTACTCCATGAAAAAAACAAATAATATATATATCACCTTTATTTAGCTAGAATCAGAGGAGAATTTTCTTCTCAAACCTTATACTTGCAACAACGCAAAAAACTCTTTAGTCATTCGCTGAGGATAAGCTGGAAAAGGAAATCTTAAGTGAGAAAAAGGAAAACAATGTATGTGCATAAGGAAAATCAACCTTAGAATGAGCATGCTTGTAAGAAGGAAAAACACTTTGATATTCTAGTATTACCCGAGTGCATAGTAGACTTCTCGAAAAAAAATAGGACTGGGGAATGGAGGAGCTTGGTTGTAATGGCCTTCGACAGAACAAAATATAAGGAAAATAAAACCTCGTTGCTTGAAAATCTCTGATGACCAAACATTTGGCATGCAAATGACCTACAGAGTAGGGAGTAGTTACCCTAATCGCCCCACCCAAATGATAACCATCGCTGGATTGCCAAAATACCATCCTCACTCTGGGTGATCACGTGGCCAAGATAGGTATCACCATCAAGATAGGCCACGTTGCAGGGAAAAAGGCCTTACTTGCATACAATCAAGTCACTAACACGAGTTCATAATTCTATAATTCCCATCAGTTGAAATTAAACCTTAATCCAAAACATAATGTCTTATACTAGAACATGAAATAAAGAGACTGTAATAGTGTCTAGTTGTAGCACAATGGAAATTCTAATAGAGTTTCTTTAGAACATTACGGTTTTGACATTAGAGAAGGGATGGTTAAAAGATGTTATCACTGTAAGGTAACATATGGTACATTGACCCATATTTCATTCAAAATCTTTTGTTTTTTTGTTGTAACCGATAAAATTTTGGCCTAAGAGGGATGGTAGAGACATGATAGAATATTTGAAGGTTTAGGAAAATCAATTGGGTAGGATATCTAGTAACAAATTACACTTCACTTGCAACATAAACAGTAAGATATAAAATTAACGATTCTAAATGGAAACGTAATAATTATGAAATGTAAAATTTGAGGTTGGGAAATTAAATTTATATTTGGAAAGAAAGAAAGAAAGAAATTATTTTAACGTCCACGAGGTTAAAGATAGCCTACGGGATAGATTGCTTCTCCATTTGTTTCGTGTATTCATCCTTTTTACTGTTAAGCCTCACAATAAACACTTTCATCTTTTTAACAAACCCCTCGTTGAATAGATTATCCCAAGAGCTAGCTGCTAGAATATCTGCATAACTTTAATTGTTGTCTTGAAGGCCTCGCATTCTAAAATGTAATGCTTTTCTGTTTTTACTTTTTCAGAAGAGCAAAAAATGTATACTCTTTAATCCCACACTTCTTTTGGCCTTTTACAGCACCCTGTTTTACAACGGAGTTAATGAGAATTAGTCCTTAACTGTGCAATAAGAATTTTAGCTCTCCAATAAATATTGGTCCCTATGTACGTTTTTTTTGTTGATGATTATGAGTGGGATTAAACTCTTCAATAAAGTACTTTTTCTTTCTCCCTAGCTCCTTATCCCAAGTACGCTTGTGGAACTTATCCATAACAAAAGCTTTTGTCTCTTTACTCTTTATAGGACACATGTTCAAGCAAATACCCCATTTACTAAACCATTTTTTATTTTTTCGCATCCAAGTCTTTTTTATTTTGCACAATATGTCATTAAAGACAACCTTAGGCCATCTTCCCTCTGCCATTTGCTCAATTTTTTTAAAATACCTTATGAATCGCACCATAGCAATATGAGCAACCTCGGTTTCACTTAACAAGATAGCATAAGGAACTACGCTTTTAATTTTGAATTTGTTTGTAATCAAACATGTATAGATTTTCTCAATTTGTTTCCACTGCATGTCGGATGTATTGTTGGCCCACAATTCACAACTATAGAGAATCACTAGAATCACTAAAATCCCAAAAAGAGTTTGAGTGGTTTCCCAATCCCATAACTCTACCTCTCTACAGCTATTTTGAAAAGCATAAAATGCTTTCCATCCCCCCAAAGTTCTTTTCTTTCTACAACCATCCCATTACATTTACAAGTTGGTGTCCTCAGTGGGCCCAGGGCCTTTTTGGTGGAGTTCTAAGGAGTTTCTATGAGGACAGGTGGCATTCGCTTGATATATTCCATCATCCGCACTATTTTCCTTTCATTTTGGTGCATTTCAATAACTTTTGGAAAACTGAGTTATTTTTGTGCTTAACTCAATTAATTACGCTCAAGGTGGCATTCTAGGAGGAATATGTGATAGAACACCTTAGTGTAATAGCTCGTTGGAACCGGGATGAAAATACCTACATGATGGTGTGGTTGGAAATCAGTTTCAGTGACATGAGGAGACATGGTAGTTGATTATTATTTCCGGCATTTATAAGGAATATTTTAATTGGAAAATAAGAGGGAAAAGTGCTCCATGATTAAAATAATAATAAAATATGGCTCTAGAAGGATCCATGAGATCTATAAAAGAAAAGGAGGAGACCATGTAGGGATATCTTGGATTTGATATATTTTCTTGTATGTGAAGTTGAGAATCTGTGTAATATTCCTAATTAGCACCGCTAATTGGAATATTTGATTTTTGTATAGTTTTGCCGACTATAGTTTATTAATAAATAAAAGTGAGAAAAGGGGTCTAACTCACTTAAATAAAATAAAGTGTTTCCCTAGTAGATGCAACGTTGTAACTTAAGGGGGGAGCCAAGGGGGGCCACACACCACGTGGAGGAGAGAGAGACTACGTTGGTTTTGGAGGGAAACCAATGCTATAAAAAGTGGAGGAGCCTCCTCATTTCGGGCATTATTGATGTTGATGATATCTGAGCTAGACTTCTGTCTTCTTGAGCACGCTGGCTATTTAGCCTGTCTGCAGCACTGTTTAGTGCGATTGAGTGTCTCCGGTCGAAGATCTCACCCTTAGCCCCGGGGGACTTCGAGTGCCTGCTCGGGCAAGGTATTTCTTCAGTCTTTAGCAGGTGATTTGCAGGGGATTTGGTTGGGTGTTTTGCTGAGGAGCTGAGCTTCATTGGGTGACTGTGCAGTCTTGGAGGGAGGACGCAGTTTGAGTTGGAGCTGTTCAGTTGTGGGGATTTCTATGGGAGATTCAGTGTATTTCGGCGTGGAGGTTTAGTCTAATCAGTTGGAGAGTTTCCGGAGGGATTTGTGGCTCTCTCTCAGCATATTTCATTTGGCATCTGCGCTGGGCCTGGAGGGACAGCGTTTTTCCTTGAGGAGGGCTTCTAGGGTGATTTTCGGAGGTGGTCCATTTTGTTCATGGTTTCTGGGTTTTGTCCGGAGCAGTGAGTACAGGTGATCTACAGATTTTCAGCTCATTCTGGTGAGGGGATCAGCCCCTAGTTCCAGTTCATTGCAGCAGTAGCAGTTTACAGCAATTTCTTCCAGCAGCTGGGACGCAGTCTCTATAGCAGCCATTTCATGTTTCTGAGAGGGTTCTTCACTTGCCTTGTGCAAGGATAGGTGCTCTTATTCTGATTATCCATTGTACCCATTTATATTCTCAGATTAATAAAATGGCTTAGCATTCCTGGCATTTTATGTGTACTTGCTTTATATTCTATTTCCGGCATGTTCCTATATAGTTGTATGCTTGTATTGCTGTGTATTGCTGTCTATTTCCTATTCGGAATATTACAGTGGTATCAGAGCATAGTTTTGGCTCAGCCTGTGGTCTATGACATCGGGAAAGAGATCATACAGAGGTTTGCTGGAATTTTGGAGAGCACTAGCAGTTGCAGTACCAAAAACGAAATTGGAAAAAGGGCCAAAATATAAGGGTCAAATTTTGAAGGTTGGAATTAGAAGAAACGTTTTCTGGGTTTTGGGCAAGGATCACCTTCCAAAATTCCTAGAATTTTCTGAGTAGTTTTCAGTGGGTAAATCGAAGGTCGAAATCAAGTAGTAGTATGGTTTTGCAGCAGCCGTGCAGTTTCTGAAGAGCCTGTAGGCACATAGCAGAAAGTGCCAATGGCAGGTGATGATGATGCGAGGAGATTTAGAGATACGCTCCTCCAACACATGCAGGGTGTGTCACAGAGACTCACTGCGTTGGAGGTTAGGCAGCGGGAAACCCCAAGGGGTTTTCAGATCGGCGAGGGATCGGGCACATCCCACCATATGCCGGAGCATGGGGCTATCCCCATCATGGCATCGCATGCACCCACGCGATCCACTATGCCCACTTTCCTAGCAGAGGACACAGGGGCAGAAGCACAGCGGGAGCCGGAGGTTGACCCTGGCCAGATGGACGCCTACATCGTAGAGTACCTGGCATGCGGGCCGACGATCAGAGATCTTATCTCATTTAGAGATTTGGTTCAACTCCAGCGGGATAGCAGACCCCGCAACTTTCACAGCGGGAATAGGCACTCACATGACGGGGGCTTGCAGCGCGCAGTGGGCAGATTCCATCTACCGACATTTGACGGGTCATCCAGGCGCTCAGAGAAAGCTTGGGTGGAGAAGTTGGATACCTCTTTCCAGCTTGACCGAGTACCGGAGAGGAAAACCATTAAAATGGTTACCTCGCACTTGGGGGATGAGGGCACACAGGATTGCAGGGAGTCCAAGGTTACACCTAGTGTGACACAGGATTCACTCTCATTGGAGACCTCCTTAGCCGTGTCGGTTGATGTGGTAGTGGAGAAGGTAGAGCCTACCCCAGTAGAGCCATTCATTAAGGTGATGACCGGAGTCGCGTCCGAGTCTTCAGGTGGTAGCAGCACACAGATGGGTGCAGTGTCAGGAGATGTATCCACCTTCGATGAGGCACTAGGAGATACAGAGGTATCGGATGATGGTCGCAGGCAACGGTATCATCGGCTTCGGGCAGACCTTCGAGTTTTGAAAGAGAAGGTCACATCAGTTCGGGAGGCCATTTTGTTGCAGGACATGGAGCTGAAGGGCATGAGAGTGGCTTGTGTTGAGTCAGCTACCAAGTTGGCCTGCATTGGGGAACGACTGGATTCCCTAATGGTACAACCAGGGGGCACATTGCAGCGTCAGATCATTCCCCTTCAGGCATGCATGGACGGGACTAGCAGCATTGTTGGGTCACCTCTTCCCATTGGAGAGAGTGAGACGGAGCCACCTAGTCAGATCTCATATGTTGACTTGGATAACGGTATGAGACGATCAGAGTTGCATTGGATACGGCATCCGCATGTTGAGGTTGGATGGCGAGAGATTTTGAGTTGGTACCCGGTGGAGTGGGTTTTGGAGATAGTGGTGGACCCAGGTGTAGTTCAGCAGGAGTTCCTAGGTGTTGGGCATACAGGGACCCCAGATTGGCATTGGGATCCAGGTGGGATCACCTATCATTTCCGAGGCAGGTCAGTTGACTATGTCTTGGAAGATACAGTTGGCGTAGTAGCAGAGCATGCGTATTCGCTAGGGGAGTGTCGGTCAGCTTCAGTGGCCAACCAGTTTATGAGCAGACACCCTAGGTTGTCTTGGTATGACACCCATATACGGGATCCCGGGGTGGTCAACATACCTTGGCAGGAGCTTGTTGAAGGAGGTGACATTGGCAGGCCACCAGATGGCGCCTTGTATGGGGCCAAGGATTCTTCACCTTTGTGTGGGGCACGGAGGACGCAGCAGAGCCGAGCAGTAGTGGTAACACTACTGACACATAGGGAGATTCACTTCTCAGACCCCTCGAGGAGGTTTTGGAGTGATGATCCATTCGTCGGCAGGTATAGCGATGCGACGGTGGAGGCGATGTTATCGATTGGTGGTAGTCCGACATGTAGAGGCACAGCTCTAGGTCATCACATTCAGGGATGTGTGGGAGCCTCTATCATGGAGCAGTGGATTACCGGTGGACATGGAGTTGCATGGTGGTGTACCGTAGTGTGTGGGACTGCATTGTGGAGTAGGAGTGTCCTACGTCACATTGATAGCACGCGGGGAGTGACCGATGCTTGGACACAGTCAAGGCACGAGACAGTACAGGGTGGTACAACAATAGCTTGGGGTATCCAGCAGCACACAGGGGTATGCCTCAGTGTGCAGTGGCATGCCAAGGAGTACATGGATGACCGATGGTATGCGAGGGCATATGGTGCTGCACAACATGGTTTTAGCGTATTGCATCCAGGGAGGCTCACGGATAGGGACACCAGGCTTACCATTGGGATTTTTTCACCCAGGATCGATGAGGGGACAGATGAGCGATACTTGACGGCATCTGTGGGGACTCATGCATCCGACCCTCTTCTACATCACTCACAGGCACAGCCGATTTTATTGTTGTCCTAATTAGCACCACTAATTGGAATATTTGATTTTTGTATAGTTTTGCCGACTATAGTTTATTAATAAATAAAAGTGAGAAAAGGGGTCTAACTCACTTAAATAAAATAAAGTGTTTCCCTAGTAGATGCAACGTTGTAACTTAAGGGGGGAGCCAAGGGGGGCCACACACCACGTGGAGGAGAGAGAGACTACGTTGGTTTTGGAGGGAAACCAATGCTATAAAAAGTGGAGGAGCCTCCTCATTTGGGGCATTATTGATGTTGATGATATTTGAGCTAGACTTCTGTCTTCTTGAGCACGCTGGCTGTTTAGCCTGTCTGCAGCACTGTTTAGTGCGATTGAGTGTCTCCGGTCGGAGATCTCACCCTTAGCCCCGGGGGACTTCGAGTGCCTGCTCGGGCAAGGTATTTCTTCAGTCTTTAGCAGGTGATTTGCAGGTGATTTGGTTGGGTGTTTTGCTGAGGAGCTGAGCTTCATTGGGTGACTGCGCAGTCTTGGAGGGAGGACGCAGTTTGAGTTGGAGCTGTTCAGTTCTGGGGATTTCTGTGGGAGATTCAGTGTATTTCGGCGTGGAGGTTTAGTCTTATCAGTTGGAGAGTTTCCGGAGGGATTTGTGGCTCTCTCTCAGCATATTTCATTTGGCATTTGCGCTGGGCCTGGAGGGACAACGTTTTTCCTTGAGGAGGGCTTCTGGGGTGATTTTCGGAGGTGGTCCATTTTGTTCATGGTTTCTGGGTTTTGTCCGGAGCAGTGAGTACAGGTGATCTACAGATTTTCAGCTCATTCCGGTGAGGGGATCAGCCCCTAGTTCTAGTTCATTGCAGCAGCAGCAGTTTATGGCAGTTTCTTCCAGCAGCTGGGACGCAATCTCTATAGCAGCCATTTCCTGTTTCTGAGAGGGTTCTTCACTTGCCTTGTGCAATGATAGGTGCTCTTATTCTGATTATCCATTGTACCCATTTATATTCTTAGATTAATAAAATGGCTTAGCATTCTTGGCATTTTATGTGTACTTGCTTTATATTCTATTTCCGGCATTTTCCTATATAGTTGTATGCTTGTATTGCTGTGTATTGCTGTCTATTTCCTATTCGGAATATTACAATCCGTTTCTCTTCTCCATTGGTAGCCCTAGGACAGAAACCCTCGAGTGTGTTGACGGGTGTTGGACGGAAACTCAACTCTCTTGAGGAGACTTCATTCAGGGGTTTCACGGAGCTTTAGGGATATTGGAGTGAGGATCATTCAGATCCTCAATTGGTGCTTCATTGATTTCCAGTTGATTTAGTGGCAGTTGTTGCCGGAGGGAGAGTGCAATAGTTCAGTTTTGGGAGGTCAGCACAGTGTTGTAGCAGATCTTTGAGGCCAATTCTATTTCAGTTATCTTAGCTATTTCTCATTTCAGCATGTAACCCCAGTTATATTATAATAAAACTGAGTTATTTCCTGCATTATGGTGTTATGGATTTGCATGTACTTATATATTTTATTTTACATGGAAATCTTTTGTTAAATGCATGATAATTTAATGGAGAAATTTTGGTTGAGTTAATTTTCCGAAAAAAAATTATAAAATATCAAAAAAGGGATATTACACGCAAATCTTACCACTAAAACCAGCAGGGGACATAAAAGGGGTTGCTAAGAGGCCAACTGCAAGGTTAAGGGAAACGATGGAGACTTAGCCCACTGTCACCACAGCTAATGCTCCTTGCACTTTACGGACTTTCTTTCACTGATCGGAGGAGACCCGATGTTTTAGGAATCCACTTATAGAGGATATATCAACAAATATATGAGAAGTGACCCCGTAGACCCTTTCCCTAGGATAGGATGAAGAATGGAGCTTTCTTGCTCTTTAAGTAAGGGACTTGATTTCTCTAGGGAAAGGAAATGAGGATTTGAGGGTTGAGGGAGAAGGATATGGCTTGTAAAGGAGTTTCCCAATCCCGAAAATCCCTTGGGAACTTGGATTCCCGGGTAGTCCTTGATAAATAGTCTTTGGCGAAAAATGAGACCACACGAGGCTAAGTGGACCCACCCTAGGTTAGGGGACGGATTTTAGAAACCAATAATATTCTTAACCTAACCAAGGTGAGGGGAAAGGATCAAACAAGAATTATCACCCGAAGATGTCAAATTGGTCCTATTAAGTGCTAGCCTTGGCAACACTGGGGAAAAACTGGATACTAGACCTAGGGCTTAGGATATCTCGAGATTCCACCATTGGATTTTCTTCAAATTTGAAGGAGACCTAAGGGACCCACCAGCACAATAGTGCCTAGGAGATCGAAGTTTTTCTAGGATCAGTTTCCCGGGAAATTGATGCCCTAGGTGAACTAATGACGCTAGACATAGGAAAGGGAGGAAAAAGGTGAGAAATGGTGTTGAAATGATCACCCTATGATTGAACAATGCCTAATTCCTCTTGGGGATATGGAGTCAAGGAGAATTGTGAAGACAGATTTTGTTTCTTATTCAAGGAGGCTACAAAAGTCGACTTCGTCCAATGTTAAAGGAAAGAGAAGAAAAGTGACTTTAAAGCATTTTTACTTCGTTGCAAATGGTGAGGCTTATCAAGATAACACGATCTCTAGGAAAATTCATTCATCCAACATGGCCCATACATAGAGATAAGCTAAATAGACGCATAATTCCACATCAAACACATGCAGTAATTAGCCCTAATAATAGTGAGGCTCCAATGTATGCAGCAAAATGAAAAAATAGCATTAAAATTGTACTTACATGTTAGAGAATATATCCAACGAGCATCACATTTCCAATATAAGAAGCTCCAAGATAGAAAAGAACCCAATCCATACATCAAAATTCATCCATCATGCAAAAATATACACCAAGTAAAAAACTCAAAGTTCTCTAATGAGAGAGATCCCAATCCAAGTGATGATACAAATGAATCTATCCAACTCATATTTATACACTCATTAGGAGTTCTAATTACCTAATGGGCCTACATTAGCCCCTAAAAATAAAATAATGTGTAAATTAATTAACTTTTGGTGACAAGTCCACCAAACTAGCTCCCAAATGAAATAATAAGCCTCTCAAGAGGTCAAATAATAATCTATGCATGTCATAGGTCCCTCCAAGAAGCCTGATGAGGTCCATAAGTGCCATAATGATGAATAAAATCCTCAAAAGTGATGGACAAGGGGGTGGCCGCTTGTTCTCCAAACAATAAACATGTGGTGCTCCCAATGGGTGTGGGGGCACACCAATGACTAAATGGGCCTCCATATGAGTCGAAGATGCCTGTAGACCATTTGTAATGGCTCAGATGATGGAATGAATGTTTCCATGTCATTGTACAAATCCTGGGACAACTACCAAGTGTGTGGTGCACCTGTGGGGCCAACTTGGCATAGTGTGACAAATGCATCTTCCTCGTCCCAAATTTGGATCTCTAGCAATCTTTGAACATCTCTGGGGATCCATGGAGTGCTTTATACTGTTGTGGAGGCCCATGGCGCTCTACACACACCCTATATGTGCCAATGTAGCCCTCTGGAGGGTTAGGTATGAAAATTCCTAAACCTAGATTCCCTGTTGCAACAAATTGATATTACTTCTCCTACTCAATTAATCATGCAAGTTATTTACTGTGTTCTACAAGTAAATACTGAAGCAAATACACTGCAACCTTTACTAGTAAAACTGCGGAAACTAAATGCGAAAATAAGATATGAGCAAGAAGAAAACTACACACGCATTACACCATTATTTCTGAACTAAGTCCCCGAAAAAAACCCAATGCCGGAAAACCGGTACAGCAAATGAGGGTTTGTGTAAATTTCTGAAGATGTTCTATGCTAGATGCAAATTTACTTTAAACTTCTAGGGCCCAAATAGCAATCACATAAAAGTAAAATGTTGATAGAACATACCAATAGATCGATCGAAGACAAGGCAATAATATACTAATCATTTTGACAAACAGAGATGAAGAATGGTGGCGTTACGGCGATCAGCAGGATGCTTCAACCAACAAAGTCTCCATTAGGTCAGCCAACCAAATTTGTCACACAACCCCAAGACGGCTCATCAAAACGTTGCATCAAGAACGCTGCACCAAAGGAAGCCCTAATGCTGCACCATGAGAAGCCCTAACGTTGCACCATGAGAAGCCCTAACGCTACACCATTTGTGAGAGAAGAGAGTGCCTCCAAAGGAATGTGTGTGTGGAAATGACCTACAAGTCTCCAATATATATATACATCTATGTAATATCCCCAAGGGAAATAACCAGTAATACACAGAAATATGCCAGACAGATATATAAAACAAAACGCTGGAACCAGATAATGGAACAAGTACACATAGAATGCCAGAACACTAAGCCATTTTATTAATCTGAGAATACATAGATAGGGGTACAAGACAATCAGAATGAGTGCACCTATCCTTGCTCTAGGCAAGTAGAGACCCTCTCAGAACAACTAATGGCTGCAGATAGGGACAGCGTCCTGGCTGGCTGAAGATCTGCTATGAAGAGCTGCTGCTGGAATGCACTGGAACTATGAGCTGAAGACTAGACAGATGGCTGATCTCAATCCTCCAAACAAACCCCAGAGAATGTGAAACTGAAGCTCCACCACCAATCAAACCCTCACCAATGAAAACGCTGTCTCTGCTAGTGACAGCGTAGAAGACAGGTGAAACGCTGGCCACAAATCCTCCAGATGAGATGATCAGCTCCTCAAGGCTGGAAGCACTGAAAAACGCTGCCAAACCCCACACACAAGACCCTGCTCATCAGATCAGCGTCCTCCCTGACTGGATCTGCGTCCTCTATGCCCAGATCTGCTGGATCTGAGTCCTCCTATCCAGATCTGCGTCCTATCACTCCAGATCTGCGTTTTCCAAGGCTAGATCTGCTGCTATCTCTTCAGATCTAGGCTGGATCTGCCAATATCTCCTCAGATCTGCATCCTCCAAGGCTGGATCTGATGCTATCTCTCCAGATCTGCACCCTCCAAGGCTAGATCTGCCAATATCTCCTCAGATCTGCATCCCCCAAGGCTGGATCTGCTGCTAGTTCTCCAGATCTGCGTCCTCCAAGACTGGATCTACCAATATCTCTTCAGATCTACGTCCTCTCTACCTTGGTCAGCTGGATCAGCGTCCTCTGAGTCCTCCTGCTATATCTGCGTCCTTCCCTCTCTGGATCAGCGTCCTACCTCCTGGAACTGCGCAGTCAAAAGAAGGGGTTTCTCCCTTCCAAATCTCCACCAGAAAATTGCTGCTACTCACCACTGAAACTGAAGGATGATGCTCAGAAAATAACCTTACCAGGGCAGGCACTCGAAGTCCCCCGAGGCTAAGGGTGATACCAAGAAAATAACCTTACCAGGGCAGGCACTCGAAGTCCCCCGAGGCTAAGGGTGAGATCTCCGAACGAAGACACTCGGTTGCACTAAACAGTGCTGCAGACCGACTAAACAACCGGCGTGCTGAAGCAGACAGAAGTCTAGCTCTCAATATCAATATCAAATCATGCATGCCCAAATGAGGTGAGAACCTCACCTTTTATAGTGCTAAACTCCCTCCAAAACCTTGACTGCGTCCTTCACTCTCCTTAGCCTGCGCAGTTAACCTTGGGTCACCGTGAGGCCTCCCCTCATACACATGTGGACCCCCAAGGCCTCCTTTCTAAGTTATAACGTCAATCAACTAGGAAAAACACTTTATTTTATAAAGTGAGGTGGCTAAAGTGAGGTGACCCCTCTTATTTCTCACTTTATTTATTTTTTCTAGCTAAAGCGGCAAAATTAAACAAAAAAGGAAATATTCCAATTAGCAAAGCTAATTGGGAATATTACAGTCTCCCCCGGCAAAACGTTGCTTGTCCTCAAGCAACTGAAGTGATGGATGCTGTAAAGTCTGCTCGCTCTCCCAAGTGGCATCCTCATTCGGCAAAAATTGCTTGTTCTCAAGCAGTGCTTGAACAAGCCTACTCTCTAGCTGATGCTCCTCACCGATACTGCAAAATGTGCCTGGGTCCCACTGAAACCTCTCTATCTCCTGCATCACCCTGATACGAAGGGATATCTCAATGCCAGGATCCCAAACTGATTTCTCATGATACCAGCCAACCAACAATCCGCCCGGGTCCCATCGCCACCATGGCCAATAATAGCCCAAGTCCCATGGCTTGGACTGCTCCCTGCCTCTGGCTATGACTGAAGACCATGACCGCTGCTGCTCTGCATCTATGATTGTGTAAGCTGGCCCATCAACTGTGAACCAACTCGTCACCGCTCTCCAATCAAGGCATGGAGTCGAAAATATAATGAGGAATATCTCCCTCCTGTGGATCCTCCATCTCCAAGCAATCATCCAGACAAAATGAGCCACCTTCCAACAAGGCAACTCCTGAAAATCTCCTTCCACCTCAAGAGCTGGTAATGAAGGTGGGCTGAAAATATGAACTTGGCAAGCATCATAGCTTACCCCATGCTGTCCTTCTCTCCACTCATGACAAGTGTAGAGTCTATGCTGATCCCGGGCTGCAAAATCATTGCCCTCCAATGGCAAAGTGAAAAACAATCCACCATAGAAGGTTCCTCTATCAATGAAGAACAAGCTGGCCCAAAACAAACCATCCATGAAGAATATGACATGGTCATCATGGATCACCCTAATGAGATGTTTGCTGAAGGTTCTACATGAGGATACATAATGCAAACAATCTCTCACAAGGATACAACGTAGTCTCATCCACTGCAACTTCAGAAAATTACATGGCAAGCAATGTACAGGATTCATCACATCTACTAATGGATAGTAAATGGATGAATATGACAACAACATAAGGCCAAACACTTGCCCATAGCTGTACAATGGATGAATATCAATCTCATGGCCCACCTCAAAAGAGAACACATATGTAGTAGTGGTGGCCATGCCTCCTCCCATGCTCCTATTAGACCATGTAGTGCAGAAAATACTCAAAGGCACATTCAGCTCATGTGTCCCTCTCATAATCAAGCCTCCCATACAAATCTGATCATATGCTGGAAGTAAGATGGTACATGGATCCATAAATGAGTCCTCCATAGTGTTTTGGCATGCTATGAAGAAGAATGAACCATGTGCTGCAAGAAGATAATCCTCCTCATGCTTGGAAACCCAAGTCAAGAAGAATATGCCATAGATGTCTCTATCATCACTACCTCCTCTTTGTGCAACAAATATGAAGTGATCCCGGGACCTATGGGTTATAGATCCACCATATCTCTGCTGCGCACACTTCATCCATAATGTTCTGCTCCAAGGTGACAACGCTGGGAGCTCATGCAAATAAGCTCCTGTCAATACAAGACTCTGCTCTTTGACATGCTCCTTGTCAAGGACTCCTCTAATACTGCTGCAACAAGTGTGGAATACTCCCCAAGATGGAAGTGCTTCCCCGTCATCATCAAAGATCAAGGAGATAGTGCCATCCCCTCTTCCTGCAACATCATGCAAAGTGTGAGAGCAAATCTGCCCTTGCTCTCCAAGCAACCAAACAATTTGCTGCCTCCCCATACTTCCATCATACAACTCATGTGATGAAGACATAACGAGTATCATAGCAACACCATGCATACATACTCTATGCTGCTCCATGATGCAAGTATCCAACCATCTTTCCTCCACCCTCCGACTCTTAGGAAGAGTGTTTGCCAAGAGATGGCCAAACTCTTTCAAGAGTAACCAGCGCAGCCAAGCCTCCTGCTGCCTGGTAGCACAGATCTGCAAGTAACCTCCTAGCTCCTTGCTCATCCTGGTACTCCTCCCATGAGGGCTACCATCCTCCCAAATCAAATTTCTGATTTTTCACTTCATGGGATTTTGAAGTATAAACTTCTCAAGGATCAATGAGACCCTATCAAGAATCAAATAGGTGGTAGGAAAAAACCTCCCATCATGATGTGTGTGGCTCAAGGAATGTCCAACACAAGCATGAGAGATGTTATCCATCCGAAGATGTCCCCCATCTTCTATCTGCTCTTGTGAGAAGGGAAGAAAGTCATCGCACCCCATGGTGTGTCGAAGTGCATCTCCAGTGAGATTTCTCCTTGAGACCTCCTCTTCATCCATAGTCTACTCCATCGAGTACCAACTCAAAATCTCTCGCCATCCAACCTCAACATGTGGCTGCTGTACCCTGTGCAACTCTAATCGTCTCATGCCATTATCCAAGTCAATATATGAGACCTGACTAGGTGGCTCTGCCTTTCTCTCTCTAATGGGAAGAGATGACCCAAAAATACTGCTAGTCCCATCCATGCATGCCTGAAGGGGAATGATCTGACGCTCCCTCGTGCCCTCTGGTTGTACCATCAGGGAATCCAGTTGTTCCCCAATGCGGACCAACTTGGCCGCCGACTTGGCACAAGTCGCTCCCATACCCTCCAGCTCCTGGTCCTGCAACAAAATGGTCTCCCGTACTGACGCGGCCTTCTCCCTCAAAACTCGAAGGTCCGTCCGAAGCCGATGATACCGCCGTCTGCGACCATCATTCGATACCTCTGTATCTCCTAGTGCCTCATCGATAATGGATATATCTCCTGACTCCTCACCCATCTGTCGTGTGCCGCTACCACCCGAAGACTCGGACATGGCTTCAGTCGTTACCTCAGTGGATGGCTCTACCGGGGTAGGCTCTACCTCCTCCACTACGATATCAACCGGCACGGTCAAGGAGGACTCTAATGATTGTGAGTCCTGTGTCACACTAGGTGTATCCTTGAACTCCCTGCAATCCTGTGTGTCCTCATCCTCCAAGTGCGAGGTAACCATTGTAATGGTATTCTTCTCCGATACTCGGTCAAGCTGGAAAGAGGTATCCAACTTGTCCACCCAAGCTTTTTCTGAGCGCCTGGATGACCCGTCAAATGTCTGTAGATGGAATCTGTCCACTGTGCGCTGTAAGCCCCTATCATGTGAGTGCTTGTTCCCTCTGTGAAAGTTGTGAGGTCTACTATCACGCTGGAGCTGAACATAATTTCTACTAGCTGTGCGGTGGTAGTCTCCACCATGATGATGCCGGTGCCCCCGGAGTCTAATGCCATACTGGATCCAGATATACTTTCTGAACGAGAGAGCCTTCATGAACGCTGGTCCTAAAGCCTGGTACTCTGCAAGAATGTCAGCCATCCGACCCGGATCTATCTCTTGCTGTACTGCTGTCCCTGTGTCCTCTGGCAAGAATGTGGGCATGGTAGGACGTGTGGGTGTATGTGATGCCATATGCTGAGTGGCAACATGCTTCGGCAAATGGTGGGATGTGCACGATCCCTCATCAGTCTGAAAACCCCTTGGGGTTTCCCGCTGCCTAACCGCTAGCGCAGCGAGTCTCTGACGGATCTCCATGGCCAAGAGCCTCTGTGACGTCTCCTGCATGTGTTGGAGGAGCATTTCTCTAAATCTCCTCTCATCATCATCAACTTCCATCGGCTCTTTCTGCTACGTGTCTACAGGCTCCTCAGAAACTACCCGGCTGCTGCAAATCCATACTACTGTTTAACTTCGACCTCTGATTTACCCACTAAAAACTACTCAGAAGATTCCAAGAATTTGGGACGGTAATCCTTGCCCAAAACCCAGAAAAACCCAGAAAACGTTTCTCCTAATTCCAAACTTCAAAATTTGACCCTTTTTATTTTGGCCCTTTTTCCAACTGCGTTTCTGGTATTGCCCTGCTATTGCTCTCCAAAATTCCAGCAACCCTCTGTATGATCTCTCTCCCAATGTCATAGACCACAGGCTGAGCCAGAATTATGCTCTGATACCACTGTAATATCCCCAAGGGAAATAACCAGTAATACACAGAAATATGCCAGACAGATATATAAAACAAAACGCTGGAACCAGATAATGGAACAAGTACACATAGAATGCCAGAACACTAAGCCATTTTATTAATCTGAGAATACATAGATAGGGGTACAAGACAATCAGAATGAGTGCACCTATCCTTGCCCTAGGCAAGTGGAGACCCTCTCAGAACAACTAATGGCTGCAGATAGGGACAGCGTCCTGGCTGGCTGGAGATCTGCTATGAAGAGCTGCTGCTGGAATGCACTGGAACTATGAGCTGAAGACTAGACAGATGGCTGATCTCAATCCTCCAAACAACCCCCAGAGAATGTGAAACTGAAGCTCCACCACCAATCAAACCCTCACCAATGAAAACGCTGTCTCTGCTAGTGACAGCGCAGAAGACAGATGAAACGCTGGCCACAAATCCTCTAGATGAGATGATCAACTCCTCAAGGCTGGAAGCACTGAAAAACGCTGTCAACCCCCACACACAAGACCCTGCTCATCAGATCAGCGTCCTCCCTGACTGGATCTGCGTCCTCTATGCTCAGATCTGCTGGATCTGGAGCCTCCCTATCCAGATCTGCGTCCTATCACTCCGTGACCAAGGCCCTCCGTTGGGCCGGATCTCGCTCGCTATCTCTTCGTATCTAGGCCGGATTCGCCAATATCTCCTCGGACCGCATCCTCCAAGGCCGGATCCGATGCTATCTCTCCGTATCCGCACCCTCCAAGGCTAGATCTCGCCAATATCTCCTCGATCCGCATCCCCAAGGTCGGATCTACCGCAATCCTCCGGGACCCGCGCCCTCCAAGACCGGATCTCGTCAATATCTCGATCTCGCGCCCTTCTACCTTTTGGTCACTGGATCGCCGTCCTCTCGAGTCTCCCGCTCGGACTCAAGGCCCTTCCCTCTCTCGGGATCGCCGCCCTACCTCCCCGGAATCAAGGCAGCCACAAGAAGGGGTTTCTCCTTCCAAATTTCCACTGCAAACCGTCGTTACTCACCACCGGAATCAAGGATGATGCTGGTAAAATAATCCCACAGTATGTGCACTCGAAGTCCCCCGAGGCTAAGGGTGATACTCAGAAAATAACCTTACCAGGGCAGGCACTCGAAGTCCCCCGAGGCTAAGGGTGAGATCTCCGCACGGAGACACTCGGTTGCACTAAACAGTGCTGCAGACCGACTAAACAACCGGCGTGCTGAAGCAGACAGAAGTCTAGCTCTCAATATCAATATCAAATCATGCCTGCCCAAATGAGGTGAGAACCCCACCTTTTATAGTGCTAAACTCCCTCCAAAACCTTGACTGCGTCCTTCACTCTCCTTAGCCTGCGCAGTTAACCTTGGGTCAGCGTGAGGCCTCCCCTCATACACATGTGGACCCCCAAGGCCTCCTTTCTAAGTTATAACGTCAATCAACTACGAAAAACACTTTATTTTATAAAGTGAGGTGGCTAAAGTGAGGTGACCCCTCTTATTTCTCACTTTATTTATTATTTCTAGCTAAAGCGGCAAAATTAAACAAAAATGAAGTATTCCAATTAGCAAAGCTAATTGGGAATATTACAATCTATGGGAGTGTGTGATGTGTCTCTTAGGCATGTGGGATAAATCTTGTCGACCTTGCATATGTGGAATAAATTCAAAATAGATGTTTTACTTATCCGATCAAGATGATCTTTAGATCGATCTTGCACCTCTCTGAAAGAGGAATCCAATAAAAATATTGGCATCATCATCTGAGCAGTACAACATGGATTTTGGACCTAGTTGCCCAAAATTAACACTCCCTCTCAACTAGGGAGAACTCCATCCACCTGTGCCATCCAAACATCGTGCATCATCTCACCGTAACTTGTTTCACTGGCTTCTTTATTTCAAAATGGTGAGTTACAAAGACATCACTCCCGGCTGACCCGAAGTCATCTCAGTGGTCCGAAACCTCTATAGGACACAAAGGAGTCTCATAGTAACCCGAAGTTAGTTTAACTGACCCGAAGTCAGTTGGAGGTCCGAAACCTCACTTGGACTCAAGAGAGTCATATACTAACGCGAAGTTAGTTTAACTGACCCGAAGTCAGTTGGAGGTCTGAAACCTCACTAGACTTGATCCTAGATCAATTGGTTGGACACGTGCCATCCTAGACATAGAGAGTACGAAAAAATCTAATGCGTCCATCGATCTTGCTATCGGTCTCTATCCACATTTCTCACCTCATTGCCAAATGAGAGGTAATTCCCATGAGTCCGAGACTCCATGGGTAGGATGCATATGGGGCATAAATCAAAGAGAGGTAAACCAACTCAATATCATCACGGTGGGGCGGAAGCACACCAACAAGGTTTGGCAAGCCTTGCCCTGTGGTTGCTTATAGCTTCAAGAAGCTATCCCCAAAGCCCCCCTGGAGCTCCCAGAGCTCATCGTCCAATAGGACCATTAGCATACGGTCGTTCCACGATTCCAAGATTCTTACAGAAGGTTAGGAACATGACCTTCCCAAGGGCTTTGTGAGAATATCTGCGATCTGCTCATCAGTTCCTATATGATCAAGCCTTACGGCACCTTGTTGTACCATATCCCGAATAAAATGGTACTAAATATCAATATGCTTGGATCGATCGTGGAACACGGGATTCTCTGAAAAACGAATCCCCCTCTGGTTATCACAAAGGATAATGGTGGTATCTAGCACATTCTCGAACAACTCATTGAAGAGCTTTCACAACCAAATAGCTTCAGAATAGGCCATACACGCTGCAATGTATTCGGCCTCAGCGGTGGTCAAAGCCACTGACTTCTGCTTCCTACTCGAAGCATAACCAAGCGTGAAACAACATCCAGATGTGCTCTTGTGATCCACCACACTGCCAACCCAATCGGCATCAGTATATCCACAGAGTCTCAAACTCTCAGTAGTGTATCTCTGTGCATGGTCTATCGTGCCCCAGAGATATCTCAAGAGTTTTTTGGCACCAACCTAGTGAATGTTATGAGGATCAACCACATGTTGACTCAAAGTGTTCACTACAAAACATACGTCCGGATGGATGTTCACTAAGCACATCAGGGCCCCTACGAGTTTTCGATACTTTGTAGGATTTTCTAGCACGGGCCCAACAGCGTTTCCACACAACTTCTTAAAATTGAGCTCCATCGGTGTCAACATGGACTTACAGTCCACCATAACAAAACTTTCTAGTAGCTTCACATTATATTTTCCTTGAGAAAGGAAAATCTCGCCAGGTCTCTGCCAGACCTCCAATCCTAGGAAGTAATGCATCAGTCCTAGGTCTTTCATCTCAAATTCGGAAGCGAGCTCCCTCTTACACTGATGAATCAGAGGGTCAGCACCTCTCAGGAAGAGATCGTCCACATAGAAAACAAAAATGAGAGACTTTTCTCTATCAACCTTGAAGTAAAGGTTCGTATCAACATTACTTCGAGTGAAGCCCGGCTTCATCAGGTAGCTATCTATCCTCTCGTACCAAGCCCTGGGTGCTTGCTTCAACCCATAGAGGGCTTTCTTCAATATGCATACATGAGAGTCTCTATCCTGGATTTCGAATCCCAGAGGTTGCTTCACATACACCTCTTCCCTTATCGAACCATGTAGAAAAGTGGTCTTCATATACATCTGATGAAGACCGCATCCTTGCATTGCAGCAAGGGCAATAATAGATCGGATGGTGGCATAGCGGGGCATAGGTGCAAATATATCATCATAATCTATGCCTTCCTTGAGATCATAGAAGCACTTTAGTAGTCCTTAGCTTCTTGTATATCTTGACAAAGAAGATGTTGATCTTACTCCCTCTGAGACTGAAAAGATGAGGCATATATGATAGAGGAAAATTGTTCATAAAATCACAGACATATCTCAAGGCCATGATCTTCAATTCTTTCTCCAAGGTTGAGTTTAACCTTTTCTTCAAGTACAATTCCATTCCTATTGATGTAATATTCCCAATTAGCAATAGCTAATTGGAAATATTAATTTTGACCATTTTGCCTTTATAAAGTTAAATTATAAATAAAGTGGGTGAAGAGGACACTTAGCTCACACTTAAGATAAAAAGTATTTCTTAAAGTCACTTAAGAGACATGTCTATTTGGCAAAGTGGGGCCTAGTGGTCAAGTGGCAACGTGGGAAAAGGGGCAGCGTAGACAGTGTGGGGCCAAGCCAGCACAGAGAGAGATGGACAACGTGGCTCAAGGGGACAATGTAGAGATTGGTGGGGTCTAGGTGAGGGAAAGGCTCACCAAGCATAAAAGGAGGGAGGGCCTCCTCATTCTCATTCATTCTGATTATGCATCTTTGAGATTTGTCTTTTGACATTGAGCACGCTTGTTGTTTAGCAAAGTCTGCACGTACTGTTCAGTAAATCGGGTGTTTCCGTTCGGAGATCCCAACCTCAGCCCTGGGAAACTTCGAGTGCTTGCTCGAGTGAGGAGTTCCACCTTGTTTTTCCGGAGAGATGGCAACATCCACAGTTGGGAGCATTCCTTGGAAGAGACAACGCAGTCAGTGAGAGGGAGGACGCAGTCTTGGATAGAGGGAGTTCCAGATTGACGGTTTATCACGGGATTCAATGCAGAGAACTTGGAGAGGGATCAACCCTTCCATATTCTATCATTTTGACAGAGTCGGAGGCCATCATTTGCATCAGAGCATTCAGGGTCAGCGTTTCTCCTTGGAGGATAGCGTAGAGCCTCAAGGGAGGTATTTTCGAGGGTCAGCCATTTCCAGAAAGCTCTCTGGGCTTTTCTGGGTTTTGTGTGGAGAGGCCATTTCCGAAGTTTCATAATTTTCTGAGGAGGGGAACAACCCCAAATCGTCACTTCATTCTGGCAGTAGGAGCAGCAGCACTGGAGATTAGGCAGTCTTGAGATTAGTAGCCATTCCGGGTCACATCCTAAGAGTATTTCTACGCTTGCCTAGTGCAAGCCAAGGTGCCATCATTCTGATCACCTTTGTACTCCTTTCCATTTCTCAGTATTAATAAAATGGCTCAATGTTCTCCATATTATATGTTTTTATTATGATTTGTCCCTAGTTGTTGTATGTCTTTGTTTATGTACTTTATATTGCTGTTTATTTCCATTGGGGATATTACAGTGGTATCAGTGCTCATAGACTTGGCTCAGCCTGTGGAGCAGATTATCTATGACATCAACAGGAAAACCATACATCACTTACCAGGGAAGAAAGTATAAAGACCAAGAACGGAGGTTAGAGCTCACTTTCGGGAAAGGTGATAGTGTTTCAGTGGTGGATGCAGAGGAAGAGGAACCAATGGCAGAGGAAAGAGATGCCGGGAAGGAGTTCAGGGAACTCCTCAAATCAGTGCATGATTTGTCGAGGCGGATAGTAGAGATGGGGCAAAGCTTCACGACAGAGTCTAGACAGTACGAGACCCCGAGGGGTTTCCATGTTGGAGAGGGCTCAGGAACATCTCATCATTAACAGGAGCACCTCACAGTGCAGCAGATGGCGTCACACACACCTCCCCATTCCACGATGCCTACATTTCTTGCCGCAAACATTGGAGCAGAAGCACAGCAGGAGCAGGAACCGACACACATGGGAGATTAGTTTGCTGAGTACCAGTCATACGGTCAGGAGTTCAGAGATGCCCTCACTTTCCATGATTTTGTTCAGCTCAAGCAGGACAGCAGACCCCACAACCATCACTGGGGGAACAGGATTCACATGACGGGGACTTATAGCGCACGGTGGGCAAATTCGATCTACTGAAATTTGACGGATCATCCAAGTGTTTGGCAAAAGCTTGGGTGGAGAAGTTGGATATATATTTCCAGCTTAATCAGATGGCAGAGCTAGGGCCATCAAGGTGGCAGCGTTGCACCTAAAGGGCGAGAGGCCTAGGATTGGTGGTTTCACAGGATGGTTACGCTGGGGCACTCGAGAGTGACAACATATGTCGAGCTTACGCTGAGGTTGGTAGAGCGTTTTGATCGGAAGGATCCAGAGGAGCATTTTGTTGAGCTAACAAAGCTGAAGCAGACTGGGAGGCCGAACACGTACATATCAGAGTTTTTGGGACTCTCCGTGATGGTACCTGATTTATCCACAACCCGGATGATCTATATGTTCATAGATGGATTGGAGCCTCTATGGAGATTAGTCAGATCGACGAGGTCGGTGACACTCCATGATGCAGTTGAGAGGACTCGGGATTTGCAGGATGCACTACCCAGGACTAGAGCGCCTTTTCCCTAGAGACCGACATTCCAGCTGAAGGGAAAGGACGAGAGGGTTCCACCTCCCAGGGGGAACCAGGGTAGAGGGCCTGGAAATGATGAGACTAGGAGAGATCTCAAGCAAAGGAGGTTATGCTTCACGTGGCAGGAGCCATGGGCACCAGGACACCGTTGTGCCACAGGGAAGGCACACTACATCGAGGTCTTCTTCGATAGCAGCGAGGAAAAAGAGGAGTATGAGGAGATAGAGGCTGGAGGCAGTAGTACAACGCAAAGAGGGGATCATCTGCCACCTCCACCGCCGGGAGCGGGAGGTGCAGCTTTTGCACCCACCGGGGGAGCCCTTGCAGCTTTGCGGGGGATTCGCAAGACACTGCATGTCCGAGGCATAGTATGGGGACATCGTGTCTCAATGTTAGTAGACAGTGGGGCCACCCACAAATTCATTGATGCCCAGCTGGTAGAGCGGACGGGCATACCGACAGAGACCTTTGATGGGTTTTCGGTACTGGTTCTAGGGGATCAGACTATGGAGTGTGCCAGGTATGTGCCAGCCTTGGCAGTGACCATGGGGACGTACACCCTGACAGATCATTTTTTCATGGTGGACATTCCAGACACCAATGTGATATTGGGGGTACAGTGGCTGATCACGATGGGAAAGGTCACCACTGACTAGGAGACCTTGGAGATGGAGTGGACAGATAAGAAGACTGGGAGGCATGAGAAGATTTGGGGGATGCACACCTACCCACCACAGACAATTTCAGCACACCAGATGGAGGCAGATTTCCAGAAGGGGGACATAGAGTGGGCAGTGGAGTTGCGTGTGTCGGAGGCAAGATCTACAGGACAGGCCGTACACCCAGATGTACAGTCCATTCTGGACAGGTATGCTACGGTATTTGGGGAGATACCACTATGACAGCCACCAGATAAGGAGTTTGAGCACACTATTGAGCTCGAGCAAGGTATCCAGGCTGTCATCACTACACCCTATAGGCACCCCAAAGCCTATCGGGATGACATTGAGAGGGCTATCCATGAGCTCTTAGCTCTTGGACACATCCGTCCTAGCACTAGCCCCTTTTCTTCTCTAGTAGTGATGGTGAAGAAGGACGACACGTTGAGGATGTGCATTGATTACAGGGCCTTGAACAAGAAGACCATGAAGAACTGGTACCCCATTCCACAGATCGATGAGTTGATGGATGAGTTGAGGAGTCCAAGTTCTTCTCAGAGATTGATTTGAGATCCAAGTACCATCAAATTCGCGTGAGGGAGTAGGACATTCCCAAGATCGCTTTTCGGTGTCATTATGACCATTTTGAGTTTTTGGTGATGCCCTTTTGGATAACCAATGCCCCAACCACTTTTCAGTCATGCATGAATCACATCTTTCGCAGTCACTTGAGGAAGTGTGTTAGTGTTTTTTGACGACATTTTGATCTACAGCAGGACATGGGAGGAGCACCTCCAACATATAGAGGCTGTATTGCGCATTTTGGAAGAGCATCAGTTTTATGCTAAGCTCTCCAAATGCGAGTTTGGGCTGACCGAGATGCTCTACTTGGGGCACATCATCGGGGTGGACGGAGTGAAGGTCTAGGAGGAGAAGATCATGGCTATCAGGGATTGGTCGGAGCCGAAGAATGTGACGGAACTTCGGGGATTTGTGGGGATCTGCACCTATTACCGAAAGTTCGTTAAGGGATTTTCCCAACTTGTTGCACCCCTTACAGACCTCACCAAGAAGTGGGCATTCAGTTGGACCAATACATAACAGAGGGCTTTTGACAGGCTCAAGGAGGTGATGAGCAGCTGTTCGGTGTTAGCATTGCCAAATTTTACACAACCCTTTGTCTTGGAGTGTGATGCATCAGGGGAGGGGATCGATGCAGTTTTGATGTACGGAGGCCACCCCATAGCTTTCGAGAGCCGAAAGCTATTGCCACATGAGAGGTTGTATGCTATATACGACAAGGAGATGTTGGCCATCATGCATGCATTGGCGAAGTTTCAGCAGTACCTGATAGGGAACAGATTTAGGGTGAGGATGGATCACAACAGCCTTCGATTCTTTCTAGAGCAAAAACAGTTGCAGGAGAGGCAGTAGAAGTGGGTCAGCAAGATCCAGGCTTATTTCTTTGACATTGAGTATGTCAAGGGGGAGAACAACGTTGTGGCAGATGCACTTTCACGCAGACCGACAGCATTGTCCTTGATGAGTTTGGACATAGACTGGAGGGCTCAAATATTGGTAGAGTACTCCAAGGACTGTTTTTCCTGTGAGATTTTGGATGGACAGGTGACAGATGACAAGTACAGAGTGATGAATGAGGTGATCTATTACAGGGACAAGATCTTCTTGACTGAGGGCTCCCAGCTCAAGAATAATATATTGCACGCCTCGCATGATTCACCATTATCAGGCCAACACGGGTTTACCAAAACCTATAGGGCCATCAGGGAGAGGTTCTCTTGGAAGGGCCTCAAGGAGGACGTGCTCCAACATGTCAGGGAGTGCGATGTTTGCCAGCATAACAAGGGGGAAATGAACCATCCAGCAGAGTTATTGCAGCGTCTTCCCATACCTGAGGGGAAGTGGGAGAGTATTTCGATGGACTTCATTACAGGGTTACCCACTGTGCAGGGCAAGGATTGCATATTTGTAGTCGTTGATTCGCTGACTAAATATGCTCATGTTTTCACCATATCGACACATTACACTGCAGCACAGGTAGCAAAGTTGTTCTTCAGGGACGTTTTCAGATTGCATGGTCTCCCAAATACCATTGTCAGTGACAGGGACAGCCGCTTCATGGGCGGGTTTTGGCAGGAGCTTTTCCGTTTGGTGGGCAATGAGTTGACACCGAGTACTAGTTACCACCCCCAGACGGATGGATAGACAAAGATAGTGAACAAGTGGCTGGAGGGCTACTTGCGTAACTATGTCAGCGGGCAACAGAAGGCATGGTTAAGATGGTTGCACTTGGGGGAGTACTGCTACAACAACACTCATCATATGTCCATCGGTATGTCTCCATTTTATGCATTATATGGATATCATGCTTTATCTTTTGTTGACATGATGTTTGGTGCTAGCAAGGCTCCTAAAGCCAAGGATTGGATCCAAGAGAGTCAGGATATACTTTGAGCTCTCAAGGATAATATGGCTACAGCGCAGAATCAGCAGAAGCTGTATGCCGATAGGGGATGTGTTGAGAGGCGGTTCGAGGTAGGAGACTTGGTCTACCTACGCTTGCAACCATATCTGCAGTCCATGTGTAATATTCCTAATTAGCACCGCTAATTGGAATATTTGATTTTTGTATAGTTTTGCCGACTATAGTTAATTAATAAATAAAAGTGAGAAAAGGGGTCTAACTCACTTAAATAAAATAAAGTGTCTCCCTAGTAGAGGCAACGTTGTAACTTAAAGGGGAAAGCCTTGGGGGTCCACACACACATGAGAGAGGCCTCACGTAAACTCCTAAGGTAACTGCGCAGGTCAAAGAGGAACTCAAGGACGCAGTTAGGGTTTTGAGGAAGCTAGCACTATAAAAGGTGGGGGTTTCACTCCATTTGGCATTATTGATATGTTATTGATATTGAGAGCTAGACTTCTGTCTACTTCAGCACGCCGGTTGTTTAGTCGATCTGCAGCACTGTTTAGTGCGAACTGAGTGTCTCCGGTCGGAGATCTCACCCTTGGCTCCGGGGGACTTCGAGTGCCTGCTCGAGCAAGGTATTTCCTTCAGTTTCTATAGGTGGTTTGCTGTGGATTTTCGGGTGGACGTTGCAGAGGAGTTGGTCTCTTGGAGTGACTGCGCAGTCCAGGAGAGAGGACGCAGTTTCAGCAGGGCGGACGCAGTCTTTGTTGAGCAGCGTTGTTGTGTGGTGATTTGGCAGTGGTTTCAGCCTTTTTCAGCCTCGAGGAGGTTGCCCTTTCAGCCGGAGGTTTTGCAGGAGGATTCAGGCCCTTTTCTCAGCGTGTTTCTTGAGCCTCTGCGCTGTGCTGGGAGAGACAGCGTTTTTCTAGGAGGGTGGTTTCTGGGGGTGATTTTCGGAGGTGGTCCATTTTGTCTATGATTTCTGGGTTTTGTCCGGAGCAGCGAGTACAGGTGATCTGTAGATTTTTTAGCTCATTTCGGCGAGGGGATCAGCCTCTAGTTCCAGTTCTTTCCAGGAGCAGCAGTTTACGGCAGTTTCTTCCAGCAGCTGGGAAGCAGTGTCTGTAGCAGCCATTTCCTGTTTCTGAGAGGGTTCTTCACTTGCCTGGTGCAAGGATAGGTGCACTTATTCTGATTATCTATTGTACCCATACATGTATTCTCAGAATTAATAAAATGGCTTAGCGTTCTGGTATTTTATGTGTACTTGCTCCATATTCTAGTTCCGACATTTTGTTCTATATAGTTGCTTGTTATTTCTTAGTAATATTCTTTGTTTATTTCTGTTGAGATATTAGAGTGGTATCGAGCATAATTACGCTCGGCTTGTGATACATGACATCGAGAAAGAGATCGTACAGAAGGTTTCGGAATTTTTGAGCAACTAGCGGTTCTGATGCCAAAACGCAATTGGAAAAAGGGTCAAATTTTGAAGTTTGGAATTAGAAGAAACGTTTTCTGGGTTTTTCTGGGTTTTGGGCAAGGATCACCTTCCCAAATTTCTGGAATTTTCTGAGTAGTTTTCAGTGGGTAAATCAGAGGTCGAAGTTAAGCAGCAGTATGGTTTCACCGCAATGATGCGATTTACGAGAACTTTGTAGACATAGCGAAGAAGTGAGTGGCAAGTGATGATGATGAGAGGGAGATTTAGAAAGGCATTCCAATACATACGGGAAGTGTCACAGAGATCAACTGCGGCTGGAGGTTAGGCGATGGGGAAACCCCCAGGGGATTCGGATTGGTGAGGGATCAGGCACATCCCACCATTTGCGGGAGCATGATGCCACTCAGCATATGGCATCACATACACCCACACGCCTTACCATGCCTACCTTCTTGCCAGAGGACGCAGGGACAGCAGCACAGCGAGAGATGGATCCGGCTTGGATGGCTGACATTTTTGCAGAGTATCAGGCTTTCGGACCGGCATTCATGGATGCTATCACCTTCAGAGTCTATATCCAGTTCCAGTATGGCATTAGATCCCGTGATCATCATCATCGAGGGCACCGGCATCATCATGGCGGAGAGTACCACCGCACCGCTAGCAGAGATTATGTTCAGCTCCAGCGTGATAGTAGACCTCACAACTTTCACAGAGGGAACAAGCACTCACATGATAGGGGCTTACAGCGCACAGTGGACAGATTCCATCTACCGACATTTGACAGGTCATCCAGGCGCTCAGAAAAAGCTTGGGTGGACAAGTTGGATACCTCTTTCCAGCTTGACCGAGTATCGGAGAGGGAAACCATTAAAATGGTTACCTCGCACTTGGAGGATGAGGGAACACAGGGTTGCAGGGAGTCCGAGGGTACACCTAGTGTGACACAGGATTCACCCTCCTTGGAGACCTCCTTGGCCATGTCGGTTGATGTGGTAGTGGAGAAGGTAGAGCCTACCTCAGTAGAGCCATCCATTGATGTGATGACCGGAGTCGCGTCCGAGTCTTCGGGTGGTAGCAGCACACAGATGGGTGCAGTATCAGGAGATGTATCCACTATCGATGAGGCACTAGTAGGTACAGAGGTATTGGATGATGGTCGCAGACAGCAGTATCATCGGCTTCGGACGGACCTTCGAGTTTTGAGAGAGAAGGCCGCATTAGTACGGGAGGCCATTTTGTTGCAGGACCAGGAGCTGGAGGGTATGAGAGTGACTTGTGCCAAGTCGGCGGCCAAGTTGGTCCGCATTGGGGAACGACTGGATTCCCTGATGGTACAATCAGAGGGCACGTTGGAGCGTCAGATCATTCCCCTTCAGGCATGCATGGATGGGACTAGCAGTGTTGTTGGGTCATCTCTTCCCATTGGAGAGAGAGGCAGAGCCACCTAGTCAGATCTCATATGTTGACTTGGATAGCGGTATGAGACGATCAGAGTTGCACAGGGTACAGCATCCACATGTTGAGGTTGGATGGCGAGAGATTTTGAGTTGGTACTCGGTGGAGCGGGCTATGGAGATGGTGATGGATCCGAGTGTAGTTCAGCAGGAGTTCCTAGGGGTTGGGCATACAGGGACCCCAGATTGGCATTGGGATCCAGGTGGGATCACCTATCATTTCCCAGGCAGGTCAGTTGACTATGTCTTGGAAGATACAGTTGGCGTAGTAGCAGAGCATGCGTATTTGCTAGGGGAGTGTCGGTCAGCTTCAGTGGCCAACCAGTTTACGGGCAGACTCCCTAGGTTGTCTTGGCATGACATTCATACACGGGATCACGGTGTGGTCAGCACACCTTGGCAGGAGCTTGTCGGAGGAGGTGGCATTGGCAGGCCACCAGATGGCACCTTGTATGGGGCCAAGGATTCTTCACCTTTGTGTGGGGCACAGAGGACGCAGCAGAGCCGAGCAGTGGTGGTAACACTACTGACACACAAGGAGATTCACTTCTCGGACCCCTTGAGGAGTATTTGGAGTGATGATCCTTTCGTCGGCAGGTATGGTGATGCGACGGTGGAGACGATGTTACCGATTGGTGGTAGTCGGACCTGTAGAGGCACAGCTCTAGGACATCACATCCAGGGATGTGTGGGAGCCTCTAGCATTGAGCGGTGGATTGCCGGTGGACATGGAGTAGCATGGTGGTGTACCATAGTGTGTAGGATTGCATTGTGGAGTCGGAGTATCCTACATCACATGGGGAGCATGCGGAGAGTGACCGATGCCTGGACACAGTCAGGGCACGAGACAGTGCAGGGTGGTACAGCAGTAGCATGGGGTATCCAGCAGTATTCAGGGGTATGCCTTAGTGTGCAGTGGCACTGGGTTGGTGTGCTAGTTGACAGCCACAGGTTGGGGGATGAGATGATCCTTTGCAGAGGTGGTACATCAGTCATCGCTGAGCCTACACTTGGGGAGCAGGTCATGAGGGAGACATGCATCATTTTTCCCTCAGGGCATGTCGAGATCATGCATGAGCAGAGGATACGGGGTACAGCAGAGGTAGTATCCCAGTATGTGTCTGGGCCCAGACACTGTATCGATACCTTGTCGAGAGGGTGGATGGCATGTTCGATGCAGATGAGATGGCGGAGGTAGAACAGGAGGGCATTCCTTTTGTATGCCAGGGTGAGGACTCCTTTTCACATGAGTCCATAGGATCAGTTGAGGTCGCTTCTGGGGAGCGAGGGCAGTCATGCATGGATGGTGACAGTAGATCGGAGCTATATACTAGTGTCCAGGGTGAGCAGTCATGGGACTCTGCGAGAGATACTCTGGGTGAAGAGTCACTTGTGACACTTCAGCTAGAGCAGCAGGTGATGGAGCCTGAGTCGACAGAGGAGGACACTACTCACATCGGGCATGATATTCCTTTGAGAGAGAGCCAGATGGGCACTCACATCGAGTCTGTGGTGGATATGCAGCTAACCGCGGGGTCAGCCATTGGGGAGGAGCAGTCAGCTGCATTGACATCGAGTACGGTGACAGCCGTTACAGATCCATATCCTCTGGAGGTGTTGGAGGTTGATGGGATTGTTATGCAGGGGGCTAGTAGACAGCAGGAGCTGTTGGATATGTTGGAGCATCCATCTTTGGGTCGACACTGGGATGAGGCACAGATAGATGTACTCGCAGCCAGCAGAGCTGCAGCGTTTTTAGTGGGTAGCACTCTCCAGGAGTACATCGATGGAGCTTGCAGCATACCTTGCCCACTTTTGCCCATTATAGAGAGAGGGGCTTCCTTCTACAGGCAGCTTCCATTGACAGACAGGGTAGCGCAGTGGGAGTTGATTACAGACTGGCGGCAACATCCTAGGCATGTTCCATATACCGTTGTTGTTGCTACATCAGATTCGTCTTCTAGGATGGACTGGCGGGAGATCATGAGTTGGTACCCTCTTGATGGTATGGTATTCTTCGTAGAGAGCACAGCAGAGCAGGGGCCCTTGGACATAGTAGATGTTACAGATCCCAGTCGGCAGGAGGGCACCAGTTGTCGTTACTTCAGGACTCCTTCCCAATTTCAGGAGAGCAGGATCAGCATGGGATTGAGTCATGACGTGGATTGGAGAGAGGTGATGAGTTGGTATGCAGTGGGAGGGGCAGCATATGTAGCTACAGGTACAACGCAGCAGGAGCCCGAGAGCATTGATGCTTGTTGGTGGTCTTCACCTCTTAGAGCATTGGTCATAGCCAGAGGCAGTGCACAGTCCGAGCCGTGGGACTTGTGCGATTATTGGCCACAGTGGCGATGGGATCCGGGAGGACTATTGATTGGCTGGTACCGTGAGAGGCCAGTTTGGGATCCTGGCATTGAGATATCCCTTCGTATCGGGGTGATGCAGGAGACAGAGAGGTTTCAGTGGGACCCAGGCACATTTTGCAGTATCGGTGGGGAGCATCAGCTAGAGAGTAGGCTTGTTCAAGCATTGCTTGCGAACAAGCAATTTTTGCCGGATGAGGATGCCACTTGGGAGAGCGAGCAGACTTTACAGCATCCATCACTTCAGTTGCTTGAGGACAAGCAACGTTTTGCCGGGGGAGACTGTAATATTCCTAATTAGCACCGCTAATTGGAATATTTGATTTTGTATAGTTTTGCCGACTATAGTTAATTAATAAATAAAAGTGAGAAAAGGGGTCTAACTCACTTAAATAAAATAAAGTGTTTCCCTAGTAGAGGCAACGTTGTAACTTAAAGGGGAAAGCCTTGGGGGTCCACACACACATGAGAGAGGCCTCACGTAAATTCCTAAGGTAACTGCGCAGGTCAAAGAGGAACTCAAGGACGCAGTTAGGGTTTTGAGGAAGCTAGCACTATAAAAGGTGGGGGTTTCACTCCATTTGGCATTATTGATATGTTATTGATATTGAGAGCTAGACTTCTGTCTACTTCAGCACGCCGGTTGTTTAGTCGATCTGCAGCACTGTTTAGTGCGAACTGAGTGTCTCCGGTCGGAGATCTCACCCTTGGCTCCGGGGGACTTCGAGTGCCTGCTCGAGCAAGGTATTTCCTTCAGTTTCTATAGGTGGTTTGCAGTGGATTTTCGGGTGGACGTTGCAGAGGAGTTGGTCTTTTGGAGTGACTGCGCAGTCCAGGAGAGAGGACGCAGTTTCAGCAGGGAGGACGCAGTCTTTGTTGAGCAGCGTTGTTGTGTGGTGATTTGGCAGTGGTTTCAGCGTTTTTCAGCCTCGAGGAGGTTGCCATTTCAGCCGGAGGTTTTGCAGGAGGATTCACGCCCTTTTCTCAGCGTGTTCCTTGAGCTTTTGCGCTGTTCCTGGAGGCACAGCGTTTTTGTAGGAGGAGGGTTTCTGGGGGTGATTTTCGGAGGTGGTCCGTTTGGTCTATGATTTCTGGGTTTTGTCCGGAGCAGCGAGTACAGGTGATCTGTAGATTTTTAGCTCATTCCGGCGAGGGGATCAGCCTCTAGTTCCGGTTCTTTCCAGGAGCAGCAGTTTACGGCAGTTTCTTCCAGCAGCTGGGAAGCAGTTTCTGTAGTAGCCATTTCCTGTTTCTGAGAGGGTTCTTCACTTGCCTGGTGCAAAGGATAGGTGCACTCATTATGATTATCTTTGTACCCATATACATATATTCTCAGATTAATAAAATGGCTTAGTGTTCTGGCATTTTATGTGTATTTGTTCCATACTCTAGTTCCGGCATTTTATTCTATATAGCTGCTTGTTATTTTGCTGTGTATTACTGTTTATTTCCCGTTGGGGATATTACACCATGCTGAAGCAGAAGGGGGCTGAAAAGCTCAAGCCTCACTTCTATGGACCATACAGGGTGACACAGTGTTGGAGAGGTTGCATATGAGTTGGAGCTGCCCATTGGTAGCAAGATTCATAATGTTTTTCACGTGTCATGCTTGAAGAAGGCATTGGGGCAACAAGTGACTGCAACAGAGGAGCTCCCGCCCACAGATGATGAGGGGCACTTGGTGCTACAGCCAGAGGCCATTATTGATACTAGGGAGAGGCAGCTACGGAGCAGGACAGTTAGAGAGTACCTAGTGAGATGGAGGAATTTACCGGATGAGAATGCCACCTGGGAGAGTGAGAAGATTTTGCAGCACCCATCATTACAGTTGCTTGAGGACAAGCAACGTTTCGTCGGGGAGGACTGTAATATTCCCAATTAGCAATAGCTAATTGGAAATATTAATTTTGACTATTTTGCCTTTATAAAGTTAAATTACAAATAAAGTGGGTGAAGAGGACACTTAGCTCACACTTAGGATAGAAAGTATTTCCTAAAGTCACTTAAGAGACATGTCCATTTGGCAAAGTGGGGCCTAGTGGTCAAGTGGCATCGTGGGAAAAGGGGCAGCGTAGACAGCGTGGGGCCAAGCTAGCGCAGAGATTGGTGGGGCCTAGGTGAGGGAAAGGCTCACCAAGCATAAGAGGAGGGAGGGTCTCCTCATTCTCATTCATTCTGATTATGCATCTTTGAGGTTTGTCTTTTGACATTGAGCACAGTTTTTGTTTAGCAGAGCCTGCACGTACTGTTCAGTACATTGGGTGTCTCCGTTCGGAGATCCCAACCTCAGTCTTGGGAGACTTCGAGTGAGGAGTTCCACCTTGTTTTTCTAGAGAGATACTAGCATCCACAGTTGGGAGCATTCCTTGGAAGAGACAGCGCAGTCAGTGAGAGGGAGGACGCAGTCTTGGATAGAGGGAGTTTCGAATTGAGGGTTTATCATGGGATTTAGCCCGGAGGAGTTGGAGAGGGATCAGCCCTTCCATATTCTATCATTTTGACAGAGTCGGAGGCCAGCATTTGCATCAGAGCATTCAGGGTTAGGGTTTCTCCTTAGAGGATAGTGTAGAGCCTCAAGGGAGGTATTTTCGAGGGTCAGCCATTTCCAGAAAGCTCTTTGGGATTTTCTGGGTTTTGTGTGGAGAGGCCATTTCCGAAGTTTCATAATTTTCCAAGGAGGGGAACAGCCCCAAATCATCACTTCATTCCGGCAATAGCAGTAACAGCACCAACAACACTGGAGATTACGTAGTCTTAAGATTAGCAGCCATTTCGGATCACATCCTGAGAGTATTTCTACACTTTCCTAGTGCAATCCAAGGTGCCATCATTTTGATCACCTTTGTACTCTTTTCCATTTCTCAGTATTAATAAAATGGCTTAGCGTTCTCCATATTATATGTTTTTATTATGATTTGTCCCTAGTTGTTGTATGTCTTTGTTTATGTGCTTTATATTGCTGTTTATTTCCATTGGGGATATTACAATTGATCTGAGCCATACCGTAGTTGTGAGAAGCACAGGATTCTCAGAATCCTCTTCTGCAATATAATAGGACTCACTAAAGAGCTACCTCACATGGTTGACTATTTTCGATGTACAGTTTAAACAATTCTTCCAGACATCAGTCTTAAGATGAATTATAGCTTTACTGTTCATCATACTTGTGCTTCAGCAATTTTGATAGCGTACCTCAGAGTACCTGCAAAATTTCTGGATCAACAACTTCATCTTAAAGCTAATGAAAACATGAGCTCTCCCTAAATATTTGAGAAGAGATCTTGCCCAATGAGACATCTGCAACTGGTTATTAGTCCTAATTACATGGTCATTTTTCTTAAAATAATCAATAGGCAAGAGGAGATATACATTCAACTATTTCTAAATGAAGAGGAGTTGATATATAGCTTTTCCCAATTCTCTGAAATACTTCTACTTCCTTTGATCTTTCAGAAGATTGTCATCTGTAGCTCGGGCTTAATAGCTACAACCATCTCCTTTCCTTAGTGGAGCCTATCTGCTTTTGAACTTAAAGAACACCGGCCTGAAGCAAGATTTCAAGACTCCTAAAGTATTTCATCCTCAGTCCAAGCTGAAGGAACGTTCAACCATTAAGAGTCAGGTTGGTTTACTTTCAATAACTATCTTCCAGGTCATTAATATTCTTTTTTTTGGTGTCACCTACTACCGGGCAGGTTGGACTTCCAGAGTTAGGAGCAAATAGGTCACATGTACAAATTGGTGCTACCAGTGGGCTCAGGAGCTCTTTGGAGGAGTTTTCATGGTTTCCGGAGGCATTCGCTTGATATACTCCATCATTCGAGTGGTTTGGCTTTCGTTCTGGTGCATTCCGATAACTTTCGGAAATTTGAGTTATTTCTGGGCTTAACTCAGCTGATTACACTCAAGGTGGCATTCCGGGAGGAATACATGATGGAACACCTTAGTGTAATAGCTCATTGGAACCGAAACGAGGATACCTACATGGTGGGACAGTTAGACACGGATTTCAGTGACCGGAGGAGGCTGGTAGCCGATTTACCCTTTTCTGCATTAAAAAGGAATATTTTAATAAAAGGGAAAAGTGCTCCATGAATAAAATAATAATAAAATAATGCTCTAGAAGGCTCCAAGAGATCTATAAAAGAAAGGGAGGAGGCCATTGGGAGATATCTTTGGAGTAGATCATTTTCTTGTGTATGAGAGGTTTGAGAACGTGGTTCTCTACTTTAGCCGTAGCCCCAGGACGGAAACCCTCGGGTGATTTGTGAGTGTTGGACGGAAACCCAATTCCCTTGAGGAGGTTTCACTCAGAGATCTCACAGTGCTTCAGTGGAGTTGGGAGAAGTCAGTTTTGCCGTAGCCAATTTGCAGTAGTCTCCTTGCCGAGCCATCTACATCATTGCTAGCGTCATTCATTAGTTGGGCCAGAGATCTTTCTGGGTTTGCTCCGCTTGCTTGGCAAGCTCAGGTTCCGTTGTTCCTTTATGTTGATGTACTTTTTACCATGGATTAATAAAATGGCTCAGTGATTTTATCGGCATCCATTGTGTTCTATTAGTGGTTGTGTGTATATTTCCATTTATTTTGCTGGTTAAGTTTATTTCTACAATTTTAGTTAAAATATCCCATTTGGGATATTACAGTGGTATCAGAGCTTTGATCTTGGCTCAGCCATGGTATTGATTTAGTGAAGTTCAAAGGTTTATTTTTGAATGTGCCAAATTCTATTACTAGAGAAGATTTATTTGCAAATGTTCGAGGGTTTTATTTTCGAGAAGAATTTCCTTTCGTAAAGGTTGGGTAAAAATTGTGTTTAGTATAAAGAGATCAAAGAAGTCAGTACAAAGAGGCCGAAAGCTTAAGCAGACTTTTGAAGATCTGGAAAGACCACGCATTGATTTGCATTGGAGTCAGGCAAGACTCATGGTCAATGTGCTGTATGCGTGATCCAGTGCAACTAAGACTGCCTGGGTGCTACCGGTCTGAGGATGCGGAAATAACCAATTACGTTGACAGGACGAATTGCAATTACTTTATGCACCACTTGTTGATAGAGCATTGTTGACGTTAGATTGCTTAGATCGTGTTCGAGTGCATGGTTACTGGCACGTGACGGTTGAAATTTTTACTCCAGCTGCAAGAAGGGTCGAGAGGTTGAGCAATTGATGGCCCAAACATACCGATCACACTTGAGCAATGTTTAATTGATTGGTGCATTATAGTGATCTCCTGCGTTTGCAAATGATTGTGGATATTCGGCAATCAGGATCTGTTAAATTCAGTTCGAAGTCCATCTAGTTGTGCATTGGTCTTCGCTAATGCATTATTTCATATCCAACGAGTATTAAAAGGGGGCCCATATTATTTTATTGAGTTAGGCCCAAATCGTGGATCGAGTGAATCTGATGCATGCTTCGTAAGCTGAATATTAGAAGCGACACATTAAAGGGGTTGAATATCCGCAGGTTGTTAATTGACGCAGGCATGTAGAATTTTTGAGACGAGTCTCTATTGGTAGAAGGAAATCGAAGTGTGCATAGTTGCTTCCTCCGTGGCGTAAGCTAAATATCATTGTCGGTTCGGGGGATATCTCACCCACATCGATTCGTGTTGGTAAATATTTCAAAAAGGGGCCAAACTTCAAATTGCAATTGGAGGTCGGAATCAATTTTCTGAGGAAAAAATAAATAAATAAATTTGGACTGAGTCATTTGTTGACAGTCTAACAAGGGGGACAAAGACACGTCGGGTGGAGTTTATCTTATGCGGCAGAGTTCATGTTGGACGAGGACGTGGTGTTCTCCTCTAAATCGAGGGCTTAGTGCCCGAATACCCACGAGTTCTCACCCGGCAGAGTTTATACAAAAGGGGCCACATTCTTGTTCGTCCAAACTTCTTCGTTGTGGATGGGAGCATGTCATCTAATGCTTAATGTCTGAACTGTTAGCATATGTCCGAACCAGCGCTGGAAGAGAACCGATTTTCTGGAGTTACGGTGGTTGAGTCGTTTCTGCAGAGAGAGATGTGAGGCTTTCGTTGTTGGACACAATTAAATCTATTTTCATCCTAGGAGGACAGCCTTAAAAGGCTGCATTCTGAGTATAACAAACTGTGGTACAATGGTGCGTGCTGAGCGGGACATTGGCCGATAAGAACAAGGCGGAGGAGCTGTCACACCATTACCAAACCTATGAGATCATTTGAGAGATTAATATTACTCATAAATATCTTGCATTCATATGTTTGACAAATTATTTAACTGTCACTGAAAAACCCATAAAATTGTGATTAGTTGGAAACTGTCCCTGAAGGAATCTTACAGATTTTCCCAAAAGAAACGCAGTAATTGATTGGCCATCTTGGTGAAGCACAGGGTACTAGTGTAACCAAGTTACTTCTAATAAGTAGACTGAGCACTCTCCATAAGTAGACTGAGCACTCTCCATAGTGGCACGAATCAGTGACCACCTAATTGAATGAACCATGGAGGAATTCATAAACAGCTTGAGGAGAACAAAAATTGGTTCCTTGAACCACCCTGCACCAGATGACCAGAAAACAAAATTGAACAACAGACCCTTTTCAAGAGGAATCTATGCCATCCTTCAAAAAGGACAGCCAAAAGGATTTGCAAGGAGAATTGGGGATTGGTCACAGAATTTTTGCACTTGGGACAGATCTAAAACACATGAAGATGTCATGGAGAGTTTTGTCCAAACTATAAGAGTTTAATGAACTCATGTCCACAATAGACCAAGCAAAAGGGAAGAAACTAACTTGGGCTCTACAGCCTGCGATGCTTGCTCTTATATAGCCCAAATTCTTGGAGCAACCTTGTGAAGGGGTCACACTTCCAGTTGCAGCTTGCCTCAGTAACATCATGAAATTGACTGCACCTATAGAGCCATATAATGATGATGTTATGAGAAGGATTGTGAGGTTGAGTGTAGAGACTTTTCAGGATTTGGACAACAGTGCAGGCTCTACCTTTGGGAAGAAGCTAGAGATTCTATGGAGTATGGCCACAATCAAGACTTATGCCATCATGTTTGACCTTGAGTGTGATGACCTGATTTTGCAGATGTTCCAATGCTTCTTCAACATTAGGAGACATCATCCTGACACTGTCATAGCACACATGCAGTCCATCTTGTCATCATGTATGAGAGACCATGAGACCATTGGCCGAAGGTTGTAGACCCAGTTGTTGAGCATTTGGAGGAGAGAGCAGTTGGTCTCGCCCGCTGCTTATGAGCTAGCCCAAAGGCTAGTTGAGCAGAACATTGAGCTTCTCAGGAGACAGTGGACCAGGGAGGAGCTGCTCCAGTTTGGTGGGTCAGGCAGCAGAAATGAGCTGAGGAAGGGACTTTGCTTCATTTGCAAAGAACCTTGGGGGCCTAATCACTCATGTTTGAGAAATGCAGATGATGTGGCGGAGGCAGGACAGGGGGGCATTCCTTCTGTATTCCAGGGTGAGGACTCTTCTTCAGATGAGTCCATGGGATCAGTTGAGGACACTTCTGGGGAGCGAGAGTAGTCATGCAAAGGTGATGACAGTAGACCAGAGTTGTGTTCCAGTGTGCAAGATGAGCAGTCACGAGACTCTACGGGAGATACTCTGGGTGATGAGTCCCTTGTGACGATTAAGCCAGAGCATCATATGATGGAGCCTGAGTTAGTAGAGGAGGATACTATGCACATTAGGCATGATATTCCTTTGGGGGAGAGCCAGATGGGCGCCCACATTGATTCTATGTTGGATATGCGGCTAACATTGGGGTCAGCCATTGAGGTGGAGCAGTCGGATGCACTGACATCGAGTACGGTGACTACAGTTGCAGATCCATATCCTTTGGAGGTGTTGGAGGTTGATGGGATTGTTTTGCAGGGGGCTAGTAGACAGCAGGAGCATGACATTCCTTATCAGGAGTGGGAGGAGCTGTTGGAGATGGTGGAGCATCCATCTGTGGGTCGACATAGGGATGAGGTGCAAATAGATGTACACGCAGTCAGCAGAGCTGTAGTATTTTCAGTGAGTAGCACTCTCCAGGAGTACATCGATGGGGCTTGTAGCATATCTTGCCCACTTTGGCCCATTATAGAGAGAAGGGCTTCCTTCTACAGGCAGCTTTCATTGGCAGACAGCGCAGAGCAGGGGGAGTTGATTACTGGCTGGCGGCAACACTCTAGGCATGTTCCATAAGCAGTTGTTGCTACATTGGATTCTTCTTCCAGGATGGACTGGCAGGAGATCATGAGTTGGTATCCTCTTGATGGTACGATATTCTTCGTAGGGAGCACAGCAGGGCAAGGGCCCTTAGACATGACAGATGATACAGGTTCTAGTTGGCAATGGGGCAGATTCTTCAGCGTCCCATCCCGGTTTCAAGAGAGCAGAATCAACAGTGGATTTAGTCAGGGATTGGATTGGAGAGAGGTGATGAGTTGGTACACAGTTGATGGTGTAGCTTACACCGTCATAGATCTAGCGCAGCAGGAGACCTGGTCTTCCCCTCTTAGAGCATCAGTCATAGCTAGAGGCAGTGCACAGTCTGTGCCATAGGAATTGGGCGATGATTGGCCACCGTGGCATGGGGATTCGGGAGGATTATTTGATGACACGTACAGTGAGAGATCAGTTTGGGATCCCAACATTGAGGGGTCTATTCCGAGTGGCTTGACACAGGCACATACTTGCACCAGGAGGTTTGTATGGGATCCGGGCATTGGGTCTTAGTTGCATCGGGCTGATAGAGTGGCCCACATATTTGGATTGCTTGAAGGCAAGCAATCTTGGGGCGGAAAGGTCTGTAATATTCTTTTTTTTGGTGTCACCTACTACCGGGTCAGGTTGGACTTCCAGAGTTAGGAGCAGACAGGTCACATGTACATATTGGTGCTATCAGTGGGCTCAGGAGCTCTTTGGAGGAGTTTTCATGGTTTCCGGAGGCATTCGCTTGATATACTCCATCATCCAAGCAGTTTGGCTTTCGTTCCGGTGCATTCCGATGACTTTCAGAAATTTGAGTTATTTCTGGGCTTAACTCAACTAATTACACTCAAGGTGGCATTCTGGGAGGAATACATGATGGAACACCTTAGTGTAATAGCTCATTGAAACCGGAACGAGGATACCTACATGGTGGGACAGTTAGACAAGGATTTCAGTGACCAGAGGAGGCGTGATAGCCGATTTACCCTTTTCTGCATTAAAAAAGAATATTTTAATAAAAGGGAAAAGTGCTCCATGAATAAAATAATAATAAAATAATTCTCTAGAAGGCTCCAAGAGATCTATAAAAGAAAGGGAGGAGGCCATTGGGAGATATCTTAGGAGTAGATCATTTTCTTGTGTATGAGAGGTTTGAGAACTTGGTTCTCTACTTCAGCCGTAGCCCTAGGACGGAAACCCTCTGGTGATTTGTGAGTGTTGGACGGAAGCCCAACACCCTTGAGGAGGTTTCAGCCAGAGATCTCACAGTGCTTCAGTGGAGTTGGGAGAGGTCAGTTTTACCGTAGCCGATATGCAGCAGTCTCCTTGCCGAACCATCTACATCACTGCCAGTGTTATTCATCGGTTGGGCCAGAGATCTTTCTGGGTTTGCTCCGCTTGCTTGGTAAGCTCAGGTTCCACTGTTCCTTTATGTTGATGTACTTTTTACCATGGATTAATAAAATGGCTCAGTGATTTTATCGGCATCCATTGTGTTCTATTAGTGGCTGTGTGTATATTTCCATTTATTTTGCTGCTTAAGTTTATTTCTGCAATTTTAGTTAAAATATCCCATTTGGGATATTACAGAAGACTTACTTTCAACTGAGATCATTACTGGGCTATAATACAAATTTGTTCAGCAGTCATTGATGCACAACTATCTGCTTGATCTGAAGCTATGAATTCATACTGTATACCATTTTCATATCATCGTTGACACCTTTGACATGATGGAGTTTACAATTCTATTACAGGAGCACTATCATCGTAATGAGAATTGTCACTGATATCAAGGATCAAAAGTCCTTATAGAATGGGGTTATTTTCTTCGTTAAAAATGCAATGAGATCATCCTCAACATTTCACTATCATAGCAGAGATCATATTCTTATGTAACTGCCCATTGATCTTAATACAAATCATAGAGAGCGAGTTGTTATAGGTTGTCGGGTCCTCTCAAAAGGTGATGCCCAAGGTTATATGAAACCATTGTAACAACTAGACTTATTTACATCAAGGTCTGCGAAGAGCTGTGCAAGAGTTCTGCTTTGGATGTTCTAATCCCATGATGTGTAGTGTATTATTGCATGGAAATTGTAAACAGGATTCATAGAAAAACACTCATAGAATGTTTGGAACTGATTACTTTCTGCATGTAAACAAACATCACTTGTAGAATTATTAGCGGTATAGTTTCCACTGGAGAATAAAGTCCAGATAAAGCCACAACAACTATTGTTTGGTGTTAAATGGCAATAGACATAACAACATTTACTTCTATTCTCACTACTACACACATTGTTGCTCTGCCCATATTTTGTTCACATCCCATTTGTAGGAGGCTATTTATTCGAGATTAATAGATCAAGGCTTTTTAGAAATCTGCCACGATACATACCAATCATTTATTAAACTGCAAATTTCTGAAATAGAAACATTTTAGTAGTGTACCTTGCATAAGGACCAGTCAACTCTTCAGAGGCCAACTCAAATTTGGCCAATATAGCCTCATGTTCATGCACACCAACACTCGAGAGTTCGTGTGCGAAATCATCCATGCTATCAACTTTTCCAGCAAGGGATGTCATTTATAAAACAAGATTTCAGAACAGCGTGTGAGATGCTGCAGTGAAACAGATCAAAGTCTTGGTATTTGATTGTGCGGAAGTCATCATTATAGTAATGCAGACCCAAAACCAAAGATATGTATGACTCTCCTTCAACCCAAGACTAAACTGTGTATATACTTCGATGGCCTTCCTTCATGTATCCTCTTCTCCTCACAATTGTATCCTCATCTCCATGCAGTGATTACCCTCAACACTACCAAAATCTGCGAGAGAGGAATACACCCAAAACAGAGATATGTATGACTCTCCTTCTTCCTCCGCTGAGATGCCTCCTCCTCCGCTCCAACGGTAGACCCTTAACTCGCACTATTATTGCATACCAGATCCGAAGTGATGGTGCTATAACGAGGCCACATCATCCTTTATAGATGGACCCTTACTGTGGTGCTATGGCCTGCGGCCTAGCACGTAGTAATCCTGTAGCTTACAACCAGCAAACTTGTTTCCAAGCTTTTAAGCAGCCAGCATACTCTGCCTTCAGATCTCAGTCCTTCCATGCCTCACTGCCCTAGCCTCCTTGCTCCGACCTTAGATCAGGCCTCTCCTTCTCAACAGGTTGTTCCAAGAGGAGATCTGCTGCCCTAGATTAATCTCAGAAACTAATGCATTGCCACAGATAGGCACTTGGAAAATAGGTGAGTCGTTGTTCCAGAAAACCTTGAACCAGCCAATGTTGCCCAAGACAAACCTTCGCTGCCACAATTGTTACCTAGACAGACCCGTTGCCCTCAAAAAAACTCTGATTTGATCCTAGGTGTGAGCCGTTGTCATCAAAACCCTCCAGAGGTAACTGCTACCGCAACAGAGTTTATAGTGCCTAGACTTCACTTGCTGTCGCTCGACACAAATTTGCTGACTCAAATCTAGCCCAGAATTTACGGCCTCAACACCGAATCTACCAATCTTATCTTTTCCCTTGATGGATGCTCTCAACACAAATTGGACTTTGTCTTCTCCTTAGCTCTAATACCATGTAAATTTCTTGAGATGTTCTATGCTAGATGCAAATTTACTTTAAACTTCTAGGGCCCAAATAGAATCGCATGAAAGTAAAATGTTAATAGAACATACCAATAGATCGATGGAAGACAAGCCAATAATATACTAATCGTTTTGAAAAACAGAGATGAAGAATGGTGGCGTTACAGCGATCAACAGGATGCTTCAACCAACAAAGTCTCCATTAGGTCATCCAACCAAATGTGTCACACAACCCCAAGACGGCTCATCAAAACGCTACATCAAGAATGTTGCACCAAAGGAAGCCCTAATGTTGCACCATGAGAAGCCCTAACACTGCACCATTCGTGAGAGAAGAGAGTGCCTCCAAAGGAATGTGTGTGTGGAAATGACCTCCAAGTCTCTAATATATATTTACATCTGTGAGGGTGTGTGTCACTTCTCTTAGACATGTGGGATAAATCTGGCCGACCTTTCACATGTGGAATAAATTCAAAATAAATGTTCTGCTCATCCAATCAAGATGATCTTTAGATCAATCTTGCACCTCTCCGAAAGAGGAATCCAATAAAAATATTGGCATCATCATCTGAGCAGTACAACATGGAGTTTGGACCTAATTTCCCAAAATTAACAGTTTGATATTATTAAGCAGAAGTTCTGAATACAATCTGGGATGCCTTACTGGCCATCCACACAAAGAATCTTACTAACAAAGAACTTGTGAGGGTTACCTCACACTGACACTAGAAATCCAGAACTGACCCAACATTGAACTGATGAGCCCCTCTGTCTCTATGCGGATCTGCATCACTCTAGCTGGGTGAGCCGGATTTTGGCCAACTAGTTGTACTCAAAATATTGTTGCTTAATAATACAAACCCTCAAATCTATTGCACCGTTTTTCTCACATTGGGTTTTTTTCGGGGACAATTTTCCAAAAATAAGTGTCCTTTGTGTGATTGTCTCATTTATTTTTCAGTTCTTGATTTGTATATTGGTGTAGGCTTTAGTGTATTTACATTAATATTTTACTGAAGTATTCAAAAAAATAACTTGTTAATATAAACACAAGTAGATAATGTAAATCAATTTTTCTGCAGTAGGATTTTTGGTTTAGATTCAGAAATTTTCACATTTAGAACTACTGATTAATAATACAAACCCTCAGCTGCTGCATCGATTTTCCCTCATTGGGTTTTTTTGGGGATTTAGTCCAAAAATAATGATGTCATATGTGTTTATGTTTCTTGCTCAGATCTTGTTTCCGCATTTAATTTTCGCAGTCTATTTAGTGAAGGTTGTAGTGTATTTGCTTCAGTATTTACTTGTAGAACGAAGTAAATAAATTGGATAATTTATAAAGTAGGAGAAGTAATATCAATTTGCTGCAATAGGGGTTCCGAGATTAGGAATTTTCACAGCTATTCCCACAGAAGCAGATCAGCTAAAATAGTACAAGAAGGAGATGGAAAAGGCGAAGAGATTGATCCTTGATGGAGTTCGAGATCATGTGGTATCTCACATAGCGGCTTTGGGCATAGCCAAAGAGATGTGGGACTCCCTTTCCATGCTATACCAAGGATCTTATGAGCAGCGGAAGATGTACTTAGAAGAAAAGTTGAGATGCACCCAGATGTAGAAAGGGGAGCGCATAGAACCCTTCGTTACCAAGATTCAAGAGATCCGAGATGAGCTGGCAGTTGAAGGGTCAGTGCCTCAGGCCACAGAGCTAGTGCGAGTAGCTCTCAACTCAATCTTAGAATAGTGGTAGGTACTTGTCCAAAGTATTTTTGGCAGAGAAACCTTTCCAAGATGGGACAAGATGAGGGCAGACTTGCAATAGGAGGAGTTGAGGCGAGGTCTGATGAAGAGCACCATCAGTGGTAGCAACAACAGCAGTGGGTTGAAGATGGTGAAGGAGGAGGAGAATGTAGCCCTTGCATCAAAGGGTCCTAGTCAGGGACAGGGCGAGTGTAGGAAGAAGGATCTGTCGAAGATCAAGTGCTTCAGGTGTGGCGAGCTAGGCCACTACAACACTCATTGTCCTCTCAGAAAGAAGAACAAGGAGGAGAAGCAGGACCAATAGGCAGCTTTAGTCGAGATCGATAAGATGTCCTCTAGGATGGAGGAATATTTTGCCATGTTTGCAGACATCCCTCCAGGAGTGAGGTGGGGTGACTTGATTTTGTATCCCGAGAGTGTTATAGGTTGGGCAGGATCCTTGAGGAAGTCCACCTCTTGAATCGGTACCTTGATATGGGAGCCCACAGTACGCAGTAGCAGGATGGACCAATGGTCATATACTGGGCAGCGCAGTGCAGAGTTGGCAGCAGTGCAGTTGGCACAATGCAGAGTTAGTAGTGGTCATATACTGGGCAGCGCAGTGCAGAGTTGGCAGCAGTGCAGTTGGCACAATGCAGAGTTAGCAGTAGCGCAGAGGCTTCAGTGACAGCGCAGAGACTAGTAGCAGTTAGGAGTCGGGTGATAGATACATCATACTGAACATAGATGGTTCAGTATCTTAAATATTTCTCAGTTGCAGATGTTGCAGTTGCAGCAATAGAAAATGAGAGGGAGTTGCAAATGTTGAAGTAACAACAACAACAGAGTTGCGGTGGAGATGCAGTGTTGGCAACAATTCAGCAGAGTCAACAATAACACAGATGCAACGCATATCAAATTTGTGCAGTAGTAGGTGGGAAGCGGTAGCTAGACATTGACAATGTGACAAGGGGTGATGCAGAGATAGGGTGTTGTTTCAGTGGGTTGCAGCACTAGAAGACTTTCCTCGCTAAGAGGGAGTGTAATTTTTTGTAGCCTGCGATGTGTCTAGCCATGAGATTTGGTAGAGAGGATAGAATACATGTATTCTCCAATACTCAGAAATCATTTCTAGAAATTCCACCTAGAGACGACTTAATTAGATTTATTAGTTAGTTTATAATATTTCCTAAGTCTAAACTTAGGAAATATGATTAATTAATCATAATTAATTAAGTCATGGTGAGGATGTTCTAGAAAAAGTACATGGATTGATTTCTAGCCAATCCTAGCCATTGATTAAGATTTAATTGTGGTCGTTGAAGTCTCAACAGAAAATTAGAATAAGTTGATGGGGCTTGGAGAAGACACACCAAATCCGTTGAGCATTTGATTTTGCTGGGAAATCAGTTTCTAGAGTAGCAGTTGTGTGTTTTCGGAAGTGATTCAGTGAGATCGAAGCAGTGAGAGAGGGGTAGCGATAGTGAAGCCAAAGGAATATTTCCAGATCTGGTTAGTACATTTGCAAAGAGGTAGAGAGTGCCATAGTGAGGTAGTGTAGAGCCCTCTAGAGGCAAATTTCGTTTCGTTGGGGAGAAGCCGAGACTCAGTGCCAAAAGTTGGAGAGAGGTTCTAGATGATGAGAGAATCAATTTCCCAGACAACAACTGATGAGACAGTCAGAGGAGACACTGTTTTGAGCTGGAGGGACACAGTAACTGCGTAGAGTAACGCAGTGACTGCGCAGAGTCAGTTGGGCACAATTCAATTCGAGTTGAGGTCAATGTCGAATAGCCTGTGGAGTGACGAATTTTTCTCACTAGTTATTTTTTCCTTTATCTCTTTGGATTGACAGTTTGGGCATCCATATCTTGTACTCATATTTTCACTATTGCATAATGCTAAAACCCTCAGCTGCTGCACTGGTTTTCTCGAGTTGGGTTTTCCGGGGACATTGTCCAAAAATAATGGTGTATTTTGTGTGTGAATCTATTTCTTCCAACGTTTTTATTTCTTCTGCGGTATTTTATTTGTGAAGGTTGCAATGTATTTAATTCGATATTTGTCATAGGAAACTGCAAGTAAAGTGTTTGTTTAATTAAACAATTAGAAGAATTAACATCAGTTGTTGCAATAGGATTAAGGGTAACCAATTTTTCACAGTCTCAGGTGTAGGTTGTGGAGAGTAATGTTATCAACACTGAACCAGTGAGCAAGCCGAAAAACCTTGTGGACCGAGGGTTGGCTGGAACCAGTAAAATACCAGAGAAAACCGGTTTACCAAAAACACAAAATATTCATATTTTAAAGAAAAACATATATACTCATGTGCATCCATATAAATCCAAATCATTTATACAAAAATATGCAAAATTTCTCATTTACATAGAATGTAAGGGTGCACATTACCAAAATAGCATCGAGTGCAATCCATATCTGAACTAAAAATACATCAAAAATTAGGCTCTAGATGTCCTCTAGCATCCAAAACAAATCATGCCACAACAAACACCTACATGTCATCAAAATCATTGCCTATATTGGGGTGTTCATCATCAATATAAGCATTTAGGCATTAAAATAAGATAGAAAAAACACACCATGTCATATCAAGATTTTGTTTGAGTGATGGGTACATTTTTAGCAGAGTCATGATAGAGGAGTTTGACAACCAATGCCACTAACATCAAAGTACATAGGGGGCTTGGTGCTCTTTATTAAATACTAGTTCCATACCCTCGTACATGACAAAATCCAATGGAAATGTTGCAATCCCCCCAATCATGAAATACTGAAAAAATGTTGAGTTTGAGTGAAATCTAAAATTCTACTTTCTCCATATCAAATCCAATTAGGTTGGACTCACTCTCAAACATCCTGAGTCATTTCATGGGAATGTTAAAAATTTAAGTAAAAGGATAAAAATGAAAGATAAAGGAGAATGTCGCTTTTACTTTAAGAATTTAACTTTACTATGAATGTCATAGAAATACTAGGGCCATAGGCTTGATTATTAGGTTGAGGGCCATAGGCTTGTATATTAGGCTAGCCTAGGGTAGAATTAGAAGTGGGCCAACCAATTGAAAAAATAAAAAAAGTAAAAAAAATATCATTTTTTTACGCTGACCTGCATAGGTACAAACTACACAAAACCACTCATGAATTTCCCAATTCTTTGAAATAGGATGGTTCGGTATTGAAATGATCGGTCTTCTTACAGAATCAGATGGTTCGGTACCGAACTAACCTATTCTGGTTTGAAGGCCCGATTCGGATCGGTTTTTGGCCTAAAACGATCGGACCGAATCGTTCCACCAGTTTTGGTCCAGTTCTTATAACACTAGTGGAGATAAACCCAACGGAAGATAGGGATGGCTATATTAACGATACGTCCCTTGGAGTTCTAACTTCTAACCACCCATGGGCACCAGGCCATAAGTGTGCAACAGGAAAGGCCCACTACATAGAGGTCTTCTCAGATAGTGATGGAGAGGAGGAGACATATTTTGAGATGGGAGGAGATGATAACGCAACACCACAGGAGGGAGGGCCACCACCACCCCCACTAGCAGCAGGGGGAGCTGCATTTGCACCTTCAGGAAGGGTCCTCGCATCACTGCGTGGAGTACCCAAGTTCCTGACAATGAGGATCAGAGGAATAGTTCAGGGGGTAGCGTGTATCAGTGTTAGTGGACAGTGGGGCCACTCACAACTTTATTGATGCCCAGATGGTCCAGAAGAGAGGCATTATCATAGAGGGGTTTGAGGGGTTTTTAGTTCTTGTGTAGGGTGACATGACTATGCAGTGCACACGCCGTGTCACCGCTTTGACTTTGACCATGGGGAACTAGCCCATGACAGACCACCTCTCTGTGGTTGACATTTCGGACACCAACTTAGTGTTGGGAGTCCAGTGGCTCTACGCACTTGGCAGAGTCACCACTGATTGGAGGAAGTTGTAGATGGAGTTCTTGGATCCTGATGGCAAACCAATGTTGCTGAGGGGTATGCACTCCTACCCACCATAGACAGTCTCGGCTCATAGGATGGAGGTTGACTTGAGGCATGGAGATATTGAGTCGGTTGTGGAGTTGAGGATTTCCGAGGCTGGTGGTGTGACCAAGCCACCACATCCAGAGATTCAGGCCATCCTTGACAAGTACCCTATAGTATTTGGAGATATACCACCCAGCCAACAACCTGATCGAGGATTTTATCATACGATAGAGTTGGAGCTATGAGTATAGGTAGTGATTACTACTCCCTATAGGCATCCTAAGGCCTACCGAGATGAGATAGAGAGAGTCATCCATGAGCTCTTTGTTGATTTTTGGTAGCATCGTATGTGCTTTAAGTCTCAAATTTTGCAGGGAGGCTTAGACACATGTATTCCAAAGAACCCAGAAAGCGTTTTGGGAAATTCCACCCGGATGGGGTTTCATTAAAATAATTATTATTTTTACTGGGAGCCTAAGTTTAAACTTAGGGAATTAAAATTATTAAAGCATATTAATAAAACAGGGTGTGAATCTTTTAGAAAAAGGAGATCACTTCAATTTAATCTTAGCCGTTGATTAGCGATTTAATCTCGGCCATTGAAGTCTCAACAAGAAGATTATAAGAAGGACTTGATGGGCATTTGGAAACACACACCAGGCAGATACTCAATTGCCTAAGACGATCGATTTTCTCACTGGCTGAAGTTCGGCAAGAGATAATCAAATCAGAGGGAGAGTTGCAGGTTGGAGAGAGAGGGCATCAACAAGTGTCGAGAGTGCAGGATCAGATCTAGAGGAAGCAGTGCAAAGGAGGGACAACATAGAGGTTGTGACGTAGTGACAGGGACAGCACAGAGGCTGTGATGCTGGGACTGAGCAGAGGTTGACGTAGTGGGATGCAGTGAGGCTATAGGGCCTCTCTAGGGTCAAAATATCACTATGGAGTGTGAGAAAAATTATTTGTAGATTTCTCATAGACATTCCTCTTCTATTTTGCTGGTTGTATTTTGTGCAAGAGTTTTTGTTGAAGAATAATAAAGAAACCCTCATTTGCTGGACCGGTTTTCCTACATTGGGTTTTTCTGAGGACGATTGTCCAAAAATAACTGTCATTGTGATTGTACTTGTGCTAGCATTTTTCCTTGCATTTACTTTCCGCGAAATTTTAATTGTGAAGACTGTAGTGTATTTTATTTCGATATTTACCGATTACACGATAAATAATTTGTTTAGTTAAATAACAAATAGAAGAAATCTAATCAACTGCAGTAGGATTTCGGGTAGCGGATTTTTCACACTCTTGGCATTGGGACACATCAGGCCTAGCTCTAGTCCTTTTGCTTCATTAGTTGGTCTGGTGAAGAACAAGGATGAGACCCTGTGTATGTGCATTGGTTATAAGGCCCTTAATAAGAAGACCATAAAGAACTGCTACCCCATCCCATGCATTGATGAGCTGATGGATCAATTGAAGGGAGCCAAGTTCTTCTCAAATATTGATCTACGGTCTGGGTACCATCAGATTTGAGTGAGCGACAAGGATGTCCCTAAGACAGCTTTCCAGTGCGACTATGGGCACTTTGAGTTCCTAGTTATGCCCTTTGGGCTAACCAATGCACTGACCACCTTCCAGTCGTGTATGAACCACGTATTTCGTGGACAACTGAGGAAATTCGTGCTAGTATTCTTTGATGACATTCTGATCTATAGCCAGACATGGGAGGAGCACTTACAACATGTTGAGGCAGTACTGCGTATCTTGCAGGAGAAATAGTTTTATGCCAAGTTGTCCAAGTGCAAGTTTGGGTTGACCGAGATGTTGTATTTGGGTCACATTATCGGTGTTGATGGAGTGTGTGTGCATGAGGAGAAGATTTGAGCCATCAAAGATTGGCCAAAGCCTAGGAATATGACAGAGCTGAGGGGATTTGTGGGCATTTGCACCTACTATCGTAAGTTTTTGAAGGGGTTTTCACAGTTGGCCGCACCCCTCATTGATTTGACAAAGAAAGGGGAATTTGCATGGACAGCTACAGTGCAAGAGGCTTTTGATGAGTAGTTCTAGCACTTCCTGATTTTACTCAGCGTCTCATACCAAAGTTCGATGCATCCGGAGGAGTGGGGGTCATATTGATGTAGGGAGGGAACCCCATAGCTTTCGAGAGTTAGAAGCTACTGCCTCATGAGAGGTTGTACCCATATACAACAAAGAGATGATGTCCATCATGCATGCGCTAGCTAAGTTTAGACAGTACTTGGTGGGGAACAGTTTCCAGGTAAGGATTGACCACAGTAGCCTCAAATTCTTTTTGGAGTAGAAGCAACTATAAGAGAGGCAACAGAAATGGGTGAGCAATCTCAAGGCATACGACTTTGACATAGAGTATGTCAAAGCAAAGCACAACGTGGCGACAGATGTGTTGTCTAGGAGGCCAGCTTCCCTTTCGTTGATGAGTATTGCTCCAGATTGGAGGGCTCAGCTACTGGTGGAGTATTCCAAGGACCGGTTTGCATTTGAGGTCCTTGAGGGGATGGTGACCGATGACAGGTACCAGTTGATGAATGAGGTGATATGTTATAGGGATCGAATCTACTTGGTGGCTAGCTCCCATCTACGAGAGAAGATACTACAAGCTACCCATGGCTCACCTTTGGTAGGACATCCGGGGTACACCAATACTTGCAAGGCCATCCAAGAGAGGTTTGCGTAGAAGGGCCTCAAGGATGATGTTTTGCGGCATATCAGGGAGTGTGATAAATGCCAGTGGAACAAAGGTGAGCTGTCACACCTAGCAGGTTTATTGCAACCTCTTCCTATTTCAAAGGGGAAGTGGGAGAGTATATCCATGGATTTCATTACCAGGTTGCCCACAATACAAGGCAATGACAGCATTTACGTGGTGGTGGTTTGATTGACGAAGTTTGCACAATTCTTCGCCATCTCAACCTAGTATATGGCCTCATAGGTGCTCGCATTGTTCTTTAGGGAGATTTTTTAGTTGCATGATCTTCCCAAGACCATTGTTAGTGATCGGGACAACCACTGCATGGGTGGATTCTGGCAGAAATTGTTCCGGTTGGTGGGCACAGAGCTCACCCCTAGCACGAGCTACCATCCTCAGACGGATGGACAAACCAAGATAGTTAAGAAGTGGATGGAGGGCTACTTGCGTAACTATGTGACAAGGCAGCAGCAAGCATGGATACGATGGCTACACATGGGTGAGTACTACTACAACACTACCTATCACATGTCTATAGGTATGTCTCATTTTCGTGCATTATATGGATATGATGCTTTATCTTTTGCTAATGTCATGTTTGGAGATAGTAAGGCCCCAAGGGCCAAATATTGGATCCAAGAGAGCGAGGACATATTGAGGGCTCTCAACAAAAACATGAGGATGGCCCAAAACTAGTAGAAAATTAATGCAGACGGGGGCCTTGTGGAGAGACAATTTGAGGTTGGGGACTTAGTTTTTCTCTGAATTCAGCCTTACAAGCAACCTACGCTCATGCAAAAGGGGACCGAGAAGCTCAAGCCCCTTTTTCATGGGTCGTACAAAGTCACTCGAAAGTGGGGGAGGTGCCTTTTGGGTTGGAGCTACCTCCAGGGAGTCAAGTGCACAACATTTTCCAGGTATCATGCCTAAAGAAGGCCTTCGGACAGCAGGTGACACCAACCACTAAGTTACCCCCTATGGATGATGAGGGGCACTTGGTGCTACAACCAGAGGCCATTTTGGATTCCAGAGAGAGACTTGAGGAACAAGGTGATCAAGGAATTCTTGATCAAATGGAGGAATCTTCATGATGAGGATGCCACTTGGGAAGGGGAGCAGATCCTCCAGCATCCATCATTGCAGTTGCTTGAGGACAAACAACATCTTGGCGGGGAGGACTGTAATATTCCTGTTTAGCAATCCTTCTAATTAGAATATTAATTTTGGCCAAATTTGATATTATTGCAGTTTTGACTTAAGAAATGTGGGTTTGGGGGCCCACAATTAGACTTAGGCAACTATAGGCTTTTAAACATTAGACTGAGGAAAAGTATTGCGGCAGTAGTGGAGAATGGGGTCCAATGAGGAGAAACTGCGGCCCACATGGAGGCGACACAGTCATTGGTGCATATTGGAGTCTAGAGGTACGAGGTGGGGCCCAAGGGAACGTTGGACAGCCTTGGACAAAAAGGAAGCATGAGGCTCATTCTTGGCATCCATTGATCTATTTCGAATTTGTTTATTGACAAAGCACGCTTGAACAATTAGCGAAGTCCGCATGTGTTGTTCAGCACACAGGTGTCTTCGAGCGGAGATCCCAGCCTTTGCTTCGGTGGACTTCGAGTGCCAGCCCAAGGAAGGTTCTTCACCTGAGTTCGATTAGTTCAGCAACATTTTTCCTTTTCTACAGTGCAGTCCCTTCATCAGCAACGTAGAGGCTGCACAGTCTCCTGAGGGAGTCACTCCAGGAGTCGGGAAGTGGGTAGAGTTTTTGCAGGGGATTTGGTAGGAAGGCTTGGAGCCTTCTAATAGGGATTTTCCAGGAATTTCGGTGGCATCCATCAACAGAATTACAAGGAGGTCTGAATTGCCCAACAAATCAGTGGGCCAAGCCCAACAGGGCCAATTTTTGGGGTCAAGCTTTGGGCAAACTCTTCGCGTGTTATTCTGGGTTTATTAAGTAAAGTCCGGGGTTAAATTCCCAGAATTTTCTGAGAAGTACAACAGGCCCGAGCAGCAGATCATTTGGAGCAACAACAACATTTATGATTTGTGGGTAGTTTCCAGCGCAGAGCTACAACCACGCAAAGAGCAGATTTTGAGGGTGTCCATTAGTACCTTTTGAGGGCTGCTCTAGTTTGCCTTGATCAAGCCTAGGTGCATTAACTCCAGCACCTCATTTTGTACACATTCTTCATCATTAATAAAATGGCTCTGTTGACCACATTTTGTCAACGACCCCATAGCAATACACCCCCATTTTTTCAAATGGGACTTATCATGTTCGAGGCTCGTGTCATCCAGATTTCATCGCCGATCGACAGTTTTTATAATGATGTAAACCCATTCTGCATTTTATGATGTAAATGATCTAAGTAAGATCGTCCATGTATGTAACAACCTAGGTAAGCCTAGTATGTTGTTGATGACTTCCATCCTAGGAGGTTTTTTGTCTCACTGATTCACGAAAGTGATCGGCAGAGTTTTTCCCTCCAGCCTCACCTCAAAGCTAGGGTGGATTTTGTCATCAGCATACTAAGTGAGTCCTAGTGTTCTATCGAGTCCTTGTAAAAGTAGTTTGAACTACTTGGTCTACTAGATCATATTTTGAGTCGCAGAATTGGGTATTTATTTGAAGGTCTATACGAATGGGTATTCCCCCTTCATGTATGTAAATGTATTATCTCATGTAAAAGAGGGTTGGAAAAATAATTATAATCCCCTCTTAGTCAATTAATTAAATTTTCTGGTCAATTAATTAATAAAATCCTAAACCAGAAATTTAATTAATTTAGGGTCCTAAATTAGGATTAAATCTTTAAAGGAAAAATTTGTGGGTCCTTGGAAAATGATTTTGACAACCCCAGGCCAAGGGAATATTGGACCCTTGGGCCTTGGTGGTTAAGTCAAGGTCAAAATTTTGGGGTAATTAACTCAAAAATAATATTTTTGAGTTAATTAAAATTGAATTAAATGATAAATTCGTTTTTTCCCCAAAATTTTAATTTCAACCCTCCAGATTAAAAGATAATTAAATCTTTTGGACGGTTGAGATTATTTTGACGAGGATCATCCAAACTAGCCATTAGAGATCTTGTCCTATAAATTTAGAGGTCTTTCTCATTCTTGAGTCATCCGATCTCAGAATCGTGTACTGGTCTTGGAAGCTCTTGTGAATTTTTCTTGATGAATAAAGCATAAAGACTTTGGGGTTACAAATCTTGATGTTCCTTCTCAAATTTATGTGGTGAATTGTCTCTAAACTCTGCTACTTTGTTTCTTGCATTTTATGGTTGATAGCCTACATGGATTAATCTGCATACAGGTATCTTATGCATTTTTCTGGGTTTATAAAATAACATTCTGATTTTTCTAAGGGTCTCATGTTGTTTTCTTAAATCTCTATCAATCTAAGGTTCAGATCTAAGTGTGCAGATAAATATTTTTAAGATTGAGCGTCTGGGGAAGTCTTTGGTTGGACCAGCCGACTCTCAATAAACATAAGTCTGAAAAGCTCATTATTTGTTGAATTCCAAGTCTATCTTACGAAATTGGTGGTTTTGCAAGGTTTTCTAAGGCTTGTGCCTCTCCTACAAATTTTAAATCTCTGAAAATTGTGCTATAAATTTATAATGGATTTCAAATTTGACCATGAGGGTTTTAAATTGTAAACTAGTTGTAAATTTTCTTTTAGGACTGAAAGGGTTTAATCATTTCTTGGTGTGTGTCTTCAGATCTGGCTGGTTTCTTGCAGATTCAGGGTTTAAATCGAATTTTTTTTAGATCTGAGGCAGATATAGCCTCCAAAGGCCAGATCTGGCCTCAAATCACTACTATGGACGAATCTAGACATTGTTTTTTGAATTAAAGGAGCATAAGATCTGAGCTTAAATGAAGAAATTTTAAGATCTGAGGTTAATGTATTTGTGCGTACTAGGTTTTCTTCACACTGCAAATTGCTATCATTTCCCTTCATATCCATCTACATAAAGCATCCTCATTGCTGTTGGTCCATCTCTGCTCTTCGAACCTTGCAGATCCGTCCATTCTTCACCTTGAGATCCCTTTTCTTTCATTCGATCAGCTCTCTGCGTTCGATTTGCAGGACGTCCATCAGACTTATTCTCATCGCACCATTCAAAATGCATTGACATTTCTTCCAAGCCAGTGTTTCCTCACCTGCGTTTCCCCTTCTCTTTGCGTCCAAGCTCCCTCAAGCCATCACGCTGCACATACACTTCTCCACCGCCCAAACCTGCACAACAATTTTCCTTGTTGCGTTATTCTTGCCCTAGCCGCATCTTCAAATCCTCCTTTACACTGCCTCTTGCTATGTTCCCCTCGATTTGCTCTTCAACCTGCAAAACCACTTCACGTTTTCCCATATGAGTATCCTCCGCCATCTGCCGCTACACCCTCCCTTCGACCTGCACACACAATACAACAAAAAATTCATGCGGACGTCAAACCTCAAAGCCCGTTGTTCATTTTTCTTGGTGCGGATTTCTCATGTTGACCCCGTCTCCTCTTCTCGCCGTTCGTCGTTTCCCAACCTGCAGAGCATTCAAATAGTAAAATGCACATTTAAAAAATAAAAGCAAATGTTTATGCGTAGGTCAAATTCGTTTTTGGATTCTCATTGCTAGACTTTGATTTCGTTTTTTTTGGATAGTTTAGTTAGTTGTTAGTTTTTTTTTATTATTTGATTTCGTTTAATATAGCTGTTTAGTGTAATTTTAGTTAAATTTTAAATTTGGTCGACTTTGTTTTAGGTCCTATCTTAAATTAGACTTTAGATTTCATTTATTTTTATTTTTTTTAGTTCAATTTTACTTATTTTTGGTTTTAAATTTTAATTCTTCTTTAGATTAAAGATTTAACTTAGATTTAGATTTTTTTTAGATTCGGAAAATAATAAAAAATTCTAAAATTCTAAATTTTTTTTTTTTTTTTAAATACAAAAAATATAAAATTTGGAAAATTCTCAAAAGGGTTTTATTTTATAGTCAAAAGTGGGATTCTAATTTTTCTATCTAAAGTTTTGACTATTGAAACATTTTCTGGATCGAAATTAATTGAAGCATCATAAATCTGGAAATATTGCAAATATCTGGCATTTTCATCTTGTGATAATATTGTTGTTGGTTTAAGATATTTGAATGCATGGTTGTGGTGTTTTTCAATTGAATATCATTGTGATCAATCGTGTTTTAATAAGCAGCAGTTAATTGTCACTTACTTGTTTATAATTGCATAACGGGATTTTATTTGACTCCATAAGGCACTGGTTTTAAATGTGAAATCTAATTTAGATCTGTGGAATCTCGTTCATTTCTATCAAATATTTGATGTTTTAGCTGTGTCTCCTGGATTTATCATCCTCATTTATAATAGGGTCTACCTCCCTTAGCTTTCAAGGAGACAACTTAAATAGAGAGATTGGGGATAAAGGTGACAGCCCCCAATCTGAGCCGTTGTCGCGATGCCTTGACAATCTGTGCGACAACATTTTTTGGCGCCGTTGCCGGGGATCCATTTACTAGACTTTGGCTCAACGACATTCATCTCTTTATTCATTTTCATCTCATATATCTGAGTTAGCTTCCTGTCCTAGTGGCGACTCCATTGGCTTCATCTTCCATAAGGACCTATACGAGAAGGCATCCTAGTAGCTTGGTTAATCCTACTCCAGATCCTGAAAGGGTTTTTAGAGTCCGATTACACAAGCTCGCTTCTCGTACACTCCTTGATAATCTCGGCCAGGAAGCTCTCTCTGATATCCATTCGCTTTTTTGTGATCCACCTCAACCCGATAGCATGGATGTTTTTGCCCCATGTGATTTTTCTAATATTCAAGGTTATCCCCATGATGTCCCTCAAATGGATAAATTACCTACTTTTCAAGGAAATGATGCAATTAGTGTTAAATCTCATTTGTTTGCTTTCACTAACTGGTGGAATAGATTTGCTGTTGCAAATAATAATTTCGATGATGTAAAAATGAAAACCTTTGTTCTTACTTTTGGTGAGGATGTTGCTGAATGGTTCATGGAAAAACCTAATAATTCATTTGATACTTTTGAATCAATTGTAGCTACCTTTAAGGAAAAGTATGGTGATAAAAGGGAAGATAGGCATTTGGTAAGAGAAATCAGCACCATAAAGAAAAAATAAAATGAAACAATTGAAGAATTTAACAGGAGATTTAATGGTATCCTTAGAGAAATATCTCAAACCCATAAACCGCCTGATGGATCTCTTCTAAATTTTTACATTGATGCTTTTAATTCTGAAACTTCATATGAATTAAGGCGGGCTAAAACTGCAAATTATAAGGCTTGTCAATCTTTAGCTGAAGAGCTTGAAAAAGATAGAAGGGCATCTGGGAAGTCTGAAATTCCTGGTTTCGATAGGGCTGCAACTAAGTTAAAAGCGCCTAAAGGAAAAGAAACTCTAGAAGATGATGATGACCCTATGAAAAAGTTAATGCAAAAACTTGAAAGCATGGAGCTTAATCATGCTAAGAAACTTGAAAGCATGGAGCTTAATCATGCTACGGAAATAAGCACTTTACAGTCTAGGTTGGTTCAAATGGAAAGGGCTCAAACGCATAATCCCCAACCTAGGAATCATAATAATAATAATACTTGGCAGAGAAAGGGTCAGTCGAGTGAGCACAGACCTTCGAATCTGCTTGAATCTACTAATCTGGTTGATGAAGCTCCTCCTTATTGTAGAGTTTGTGATGCTCTTCATGAAGAGGCTACTTGTCCCATTGTCGAAAGAATCATAAATAATAGAATGTTTGGGGCAAGTAATCAGATAAATGTTGTTGGTAAGGAGTTCTCTTTGTCTATGGAAGATTGGATGGAAGTTAAGGAACATAGTCAAGATGTTAGGCCTTTCACATCTTCGCATAGTATCAATAATTTTGATTATGAGAATGATTTGATTGTTGAAATGTTTGGTGAAAAGCCTTCTCCTGATCGAGTTTTAGAAATCCCTAAAGACAAAGGATTAACTTATCAAAGAAGGGATAAAGAGCAAAGTCATAATCAAAATCCCCCTCGAATTTTTAATCCTAGTCCTAGTTTGGATATTGATTTGGGTGCATGGTTGAGAAATGCTAAGATCTTGGTACCTTTTACTGAGGCTATAAAGCTTCCTAATCAGGAAGCTAAAGTTTTAGATTTTCTTAGAGCTTCACATGTCAACGTTACTCAAAATGAAACTTTCGAAGTGTTGTATCAAGATGCCCCTATATACTTAGGGAAAATGGAATCGGATAACAAAGATCATCATCCATTTTTTGTTAGTTTGATGGTTAATGATTATAAATTGAATAATTGTATGCTAGATTCTGGTGCTTCAGCTTGTGTTATGACTAAGAGGGTCATGGAACAAATTAATTTAAGATTTTCTAGACCATATTACAACATATGTGCCATGGATTCTAAGAAAATTGAAGTTCATGGGTTGATCAAGGATTTACAAGTTCATTTAGCGGTTTACCCTGATATCATGATTGTTATGGACATAGTTGTAGTTGATGTTCCGGATGCTTGGGGTATGTTGTTATCGAGAAAGTGGGCTTCTGATCTAGGAGGAAGTATTCAGATGAACTGGTCTTATGCTATGATTCCTTCTCCTAGAGGTGAAGGGTTTGTGAGGCTTAATAGAGAACCTGAAAGAAGATTCCATGTAGAAGATCCTAAAAGACCTCACAATGAAATAATTAAGGAACAACCTGACATGGGAAATTATGCTATTATGTCTAATTTCACAATTCCCTTAGATGACAAGGTTGATGAGAAATCTGAGGACTTAAATGATCAAGTTTGGTACATGCATTTTGATGGTGCGGCATCTAAGTATGGTAAGGGTGCCGGAATTGTTTTGAAATCTCCCCTTGGTAATATTTTAAAGTTTGCTTATAGACTTGAGTTTGATGCAACCAATAATGTCGCTGAGTATGAGGCTTTGTTGTTGGGTTTTGAATTGGCAAAGGATTTAGGAATTAAGTTGCTTAGTATCAAGGGAGACTCTGATCTGGTTATCATGCAAGTTAAGAATAAATTCGCATGTAAGAATCAGAGGTTGAGGAATTATCGAAATGCTGTGTGGGATGTTATGGAACACTTTGATGCTATTAACCTTGAAGTTGTCCCAAGGGAAAAGAATGCTTTAGCAGATGAGCTTGATGTGGCCGCTTCTACCTTACAATTATCTGATGAATTAATTAAGGAAGAGATAAAAATGGAAATTATTTTCAGACCATCTGTCCCGGATAATTCAGAACATTGGCAAATTTTTTATGATGAAAAGCAAGCTATTCGTTTTCTAAATAATTTGGATGAGTTTGAAGACTTTCGGATAAGTTCTAAGGAGGAAGGATCTGAGGATCATAATGATAATATAAATCCTACTCCTTGGAATATCGTTGCTTTAGAACAACACTTTGATCGGCATGATGCTACAAAGCTGAAAGAAGAGAATAGAAAGGATCTAGGTTAATTCATTGAAATAAGTCTCGGTACTTCTAAAGATCCTAAAATTGTTAAAATCGGTAAAGATACCAGTGAAGAAGAAAGGAAACAACTGATTAATTTACTTCATGAGTACAGGGATGTTTTAGCATTTTCATGTGATGAATTAAAAGGATATAGGGAGGATGTCATGCAACACACTATCCCTTTAAAAGATGAGAATGCTAAACCTTTTCGTCAAAAACTTAGGCAAATAAATCCTAAGTTAGCTTCTTTGGTTCAGAAAGAGCTTTGGAAAATGCTTGCAGCTGGAATCATTGCTCAAACTAGACATTCAACATGGTGTTCCAACTTGGTGATTGTTAGGAAGAAGAACGGTACCATTAGACTTTGTGTTGATTTTAGAAACCTTAATCTAGCATGTAAAAAAGATAATTACCCTTTGCCCAACATGGAGACTATGTTGCAAAGAGTTACAGGTTCAGGAATGATGTCATTGCTAGATGGTTTTTCTGGATACAATCAAGTTTGGGTTAAAAGAGAAGATCGTCACAAAACGACATTCACCACACCATGGGGTACTTTTGAATACATTAGAATGCCTTTTGGTTTGACTAACTCTGGGGCTACCTTTCAAAGGGCTATGGATTATGCTTTTAAAGGTTTAATTGGAAAAATTATTGAAATTTACCAGGATGATCTTACTGTTTTTTCTAAAGATGGTATTACTCATATAGGTCATCTTAGGCAGGTTTTTGATAGATGTAGAGAGTTTGGGATTTCCTTAAATCCAGCTAAATCTGTTTTTGGGGTAATTAAAGGGAAGTTACTTGGTCACATCATCTCCAAAGATGGGATCAAGATTGATCCTGAAAGAGTTGAGGCAATCCAAAATATTCCTCTACCTCATAATCTTAAATCCCTTCAGTCTTTTCTAGGAAAAACTAATTTTCTTAGAAGATTTATTCCAAATTACGCAGAAATAGCTAAGCCTATTCAAAATCTTCTTAAAAAAGATGTAAATTTTTTATGGAAAGAAGATGGTAAAAAGGCTTTTCAAGGGATTAAGGGTGCTATTGCTCAAGCTTCGATTTTGGTGAGTCCTGATTACTCAAATGTTTTATGATTTTCTCTTTCGCTTCTGAAGATACTATTGTTGGTGTCTTGTTACAAAAAAATAAGGAAGGTCACGAACAGCCTATTGCTTTCATGAGTAGAGCGCTTCAAAATACTGAATTAAAGTATACTACTATGGAAAAGCAAGCCTATGCTTTGGTTAAGTCCCTTAAGCATTTTAGGACTTATGTGGATTATTCTAAAATTATTGCTTTTGTTCCGCATTCTGCAATTAAAGATATCTTAACTCAAACTGATTGCTTAGAGACTCGTGCTAGGTGGGTTACTAAAATTCAAGAGTATGATCTAGAGATTAGACCCACTAAGTTAGTCAAAGGTCAAGGTTTGGCTGAGATGTTGACCGAGGGTAATGAAAAGGCGCTTGGTTTGATCTGTCTTAATGATGCATCTTCACCTGAGCTGCAAAGGTTAGGAGAGCATGAATGGTATAAGGACATTATTTATTATTTGTTAAATCTTACATGTCCTGACCATTTAGTTGCTCATAGAAGAAGGGCTCTTAGATTAAAGGCCACTAAGTATTGCCTCATGAAGGATGGCCTTGGATGGAGAAATCCTGAAGGGATAATACTTAGGTGTGTTGATGAAGTTGAGTCTAAAAGGTTGATTTCTGAGTTTCATTCAGGATTTTGTGGTAGTCATTATGCTGCTAGAACTACCGCCCATAAAATCCTGAGAGCTGGTTATTTTTGGCCTTCGATTTTTTCAGATGTTCATAAATTTGTTAGAAGTTGCCAAGACTGTCAACTTTTCACTGGGAAGCAGAAGCTAACTGCCCTACCCCTACAACCTGTGGTTGTTGAGGCACCTTTTCAACATTGGGGTTTAGATTTCATCGGGAAATTCCATGAAAATTCTAGCAATGGCTACTCTTGGATCTTAACTGCGACTGATTATTTTACTAAATGGGTTGAAGCCATTTCTGCTAATAATGCCAATGAAAAGGTCATTATGGACTTTATTGAGAATCAAATCATTACTAGATTTGGTGTCCCTTCCAAGATCACTACTGATAATGCCAAGGCTTTTAGTTCTCTTGAATTCTCATCTTTTTGTTTTAAGTACGGCATTACTTTATCTCATTCATCTAATTACTATCCTCAGGGTAATGGCTTAGCTGAATCAAGTAATAAAAATCTTATAACCATTATCAAGAAGATAGTAGGAGATAACAAGCGATCTTGGGACAACAAAATCAAGTATGCTTTGTGGGCAGATAGGATTACTAGAAAGAAAGCTACCGGTAAAAGTCCCTTTGAATTAGTTTATGGCTTGGATGTAACTTTGCCTGTTCACCTTAAATTGCCAGCTTACCAACTCCTTCAACATTTTTCCACTGATAAAGATGTTGTTCAAAATAGAATTGATCAGATTGTGGAGTTGGATGAAACTCATAGGAAGGCTTTGGATAATATGTATAAGAATCAATCTAACATTAAGAAAAACTTTGATAAATCATCTAGATCTAGATCTTTGCAAGTTGGAGACATGGTATTGCTTTGGGACAGAAAAAATGAGAAGCCTGGAAAACACAAGAAATTTGACAGTTTATGGCTGGGACCTTATATTATCAGAGGCATTGCTGGACCAAACTCATTTCACTTGAGCACATTGGAAGGTGAACCACTGCAGCTACCTGCGAATGGCCAATTGCTCAAGTTGTTCTTCAAAAATGACATCTGATGCCATTTGGGCATCCTCTGTATTGTATTTCTAACCCTACTCCTTGTTATTTTAACATTTTATTTTTGCAGTTAGAGTAGATTTACTTTTCATGTTAAGTAGAATAATGAATAAAAGAAGAGCTTCTATTTTTCATGTACTTAATGTTATATGATGATATTTGGATGGGCACTACTTATATAATTTTGTGTGTTGCTTGGATGCAGATTCTGGATTCTCACATTCCTTCGATGAAGCAACGTGTCCCCAAGTAGAGCCAGATGTTGACCACATTTTGTCAACGACCCCATAGCAGAACACCCCCATTTTTTCAAATGGGACTTATCATGTTCGAGGCTCGTGTCATCCAGATTTCATCGCCGATCGACAGTTTTTATAATGATGTAAACCCATTCTGCATTTTATGATGTAAATGATCTAAGTAAGACAGTCCATGTATGTAACAACCTAGGTAAGCCTAGTATGTTATTGATGACTTCCATCCTAGGAGGTTTTTTGTCTCACTGATTCACAAAAGTGATCGGCAGAGTTTTTCCCTCCAGCCTCACCCCAAAGCTAGGGTGGAATTTGTCATCAGCATGCTAAGTGAGTCCTAGTGTTTTTTATCGAGTCCTTGTAAAAGTAGTTTCAACTACTTGGTCTACTAGATCATGTTTTGAGTCGCAGAATTGGGTATTTATTTGAAGGTCTATACGAATGGGTATTCCACCTTCATGAATGTAAATGTATTATCTCATGTAAAAGAGGGTTGGAAAAATAATTATAATCCCATCTTAGTCAATTAATTAAATTTTCTGGTCAATTAATTAATAAAATCCTAAACCAGAAATTTAATTAATTTAGGGTCCTAAATTAGGATTAAATCTTTAAAGGAAAAATTTGTGGGTCCTTGGAAAATGATTTTGACAGCCTAAGGCCAAGGGAATATTGAGAATTTTAAGGAATATTGGACCCTTGGGCCTTGGTGGTGAAGTCAAGGTCAAAATTTTGGGGTAATTAATTCAAAAATAATATTTTTGAGTTAATTAAAATTGAATTAAATGATAAATTCGTTTTTTCCCCAAAATTTTAATTTCAACGCTCCAGATTAAAAGATAATTAAATTTTTTGGACGGTTGAGATTATTTTGACGAGGATCATCCAAACTAGCCGTTAGAGATCTTGTCCTATAAATTTAGAGGTCTTTCTCATTTTTGAGTCATCCGATCTCAAAATTGTGTACTGGTCTTGGAAGCTCTTATGAATTTTTCTTGATGAATAAAGCATAAAGACTTTGGGGTTACAAATCTTGATGTTCCTTCTCAAATTTATGTGGTGAATTGTCTCTAAACTCTGCTACTTTGTTTCTTGCATTTTATGGTTGATGGCCTACATGGATTAATCTGCATATCGGTATCTTATGCAGTTTTCTGGGTTTATAAAATAACATTCTGATTTTTCTAAGGGTCTCATGTTGTTTTCTTAAATCTCTATCGATCTAAGGTTCAGATCTAAGTGTGCAGGGAAATATTTTTAAGATTGAGCGTGTGGGGAAGTCTTCGGTTGGATCAGCCGACTCTCAATAAACATAAGTCTGAAAAGCTCATTATTTGTTGAATTCCAAGTCTATCTTACAAAATTGGTGGTTTTGCAGGGTTTTCTAAGGCTTGTGCCTCTCCTAAAAATTTTAAATCTCTGAAAATTGTGCTATAATGGATTTCAAATTTGACCATGAGGGTTTTAAATTGTAAACTAGTTGTAAATTTGTAAATTTTCTTTTAGGACTGAAAGGGTTTAATCGTTTCTTGGTGTGTGTCTTCAGATCTGGCTGGTTTCTTGTAGATTCAAGGTTTAAATCGAATTTTTTTTAGATCTGGCCTCAAATCACTACTGTGGACGAATCTGGACATTGTTTTTTGAATTAAAGGAGCATAAGATCTGAGCTTAAATGAAGAAATTTTAAGATCTGAGGTTAACGTATTTGTGCGTACTAGGTTTTCTTCACACTGCAAACTGCTGTCATTTCCCTTCATATCCATCTACATAAAGCATCCTCACTGCTGTTGGTCCATCTCTGCTCTTCGAACCTTGCAGATCCGTCCATTCTTCACCTCGAGATCCCTTTTCTTTCATTCGATCAGCTCTCTGCCTTCGATTTGCAGGACGTCCATCAGAGTTATTCTCATCGCACCGTTCAAAATGCATTGACATTTCTTCCAAGCCAGTGTTTCCTCACCTGTGTTTCCCCTTCTCTTTGCGTCCAAGCTCCCTCAAGCCATCACGCTGCACATACACTTCTCCACCGCCCAAACTTGCATAGCAATTTTCCTTGCTGCGTTATTCCTGCCCTAGCCGCATCTTCAAATCCTCCTTTACACTGCCTCTTGCTACGTTCCCCTCGATCTGCTCTTCAACCTGCAAAAGCACTTCACGTTTTCCCATACGAGTATCCTCCGCCATCTGTCGCTACACCCTCCCTTCGACCTGCACACACAATACAACAAAAAATTCATGCGGACGTCAAACCTCAAAGGACGTCGTTCATTTTTTTTGGTGCGGATTTCTCATGTTGACCCCGTCTCCTCTTCTTGCCGTCCATCGTTTCCCAACCTGCAGAGCATTCAAACAGTAAAACGCACATTTAAAAAATAAAAGCAAATGTTTATGCGTAGGTCAAATTCGTTTTTGGATTCTCATTGCTAGGCTTTGATTTCGTTTTTTTTGGATAGTTTAGTTAGGTGTTAGTTTTTTTTTATTATTTGATTTCGTTTAATATAGTTGTTTAGTGTAATTTTAGTTAGATTTTAAATTTGGTCGACTTTGTTTTAGGTCCTATCTTAAATTAGACTTTAGATTTCATTTATTTTTATTTTTTTTAGTTCAATTTTACTTATTTTTGGTTTTAGATTTGGTTTTAAATTTTAATTCTTCTTTATATTAAAGCTTTAACTTAGATTTAGATTTTTTTTAGATTCAGAAAATAATAAAAAAATAAAAAATTCTAATTTTTTTTTTTTTTTTTTAAATACAAAAAATATAAAATTTGGAAAATTCTCAAAAGGGTTTTATTTTATAGTCAAATGCGCTAAAATTTGTCTATCTAAAGTTTTGACTATAGAAACATTTTCTGGATCGAAATTAATTGAAGCATCATAAATCTGGAAATATTGCAAATATCTGGCATTTTCATCTTGTGATAATATTGTTGTGGGTTTAAGATATTTTAATGCATGGTTGTGGTGTTTTTCAATTGAATATCCTTGTGATCAATCGTGTTTTAATAAGCAGCAGTTAATCGTCACTTACTTGTTTATAATTGCATAACGGGATTTTATTTGACTCCATAAGGCACTGGTTTTAAATGTGAAATCTAATTTAGATCTGTGGAATCTTGTTCATTTCTATCAAGTATTTGATGTTTTAGCTGTGTCTCCTGGATTTATCATCCTCATTTATAATAGGGTCTACCTCCCTTAGCTTGCAAGGAGACAGCTTAAATAGAGAGATTGGGGATAAAGGTGACAGCCCCCAATTTGAGCTGTTGTCGCGATGCCTTGACAATCTGTGTGACAACAGGCTCAACACAGCTTTTGTGGCTCAATGGTGTTCTAAATTCTTTGTTTATTTTGTTGTGTGTATTTTGTCTATGTATGCCTGTTTATTGTTATAAATTACCTTTGGGGATATTACACATAGTAGAAAGTTGAGGGTGAGAGGTGTAATTTTGAGCACACATACCCCGTACAACTTCTCTAAACATCACTTATTACATTATACTTTCAGATTTTATTCAAATTTTTGTCCTGTGGGAATTTTTTTTTTTTTTTAAAATGACCTCTAGACCAAACCAAATTCCACGAAATTTTACGAGTGATCTAGTCTGGTAATATACAATGACTCTAGGCACTAGGACTCACCCAAGGTCTCGCCTTCACGTCGTACTCTGGATTTGGGGTTATGCTTGGTGGAAAAAACTCAATTAATTATTAAGCCCCGTAAGAATATAATAATTAACCAAGTCAAAAGAATCTCCTAGAGTAAACTCACTTGATGACAAGGTCTCAAAATACCTAGGCTTGTTACATGACTCAAACTCATCATACTAGCATCACTTTACATCATCCTTGTAGGGCTTGTGGAATCTGGGTAGAATAGAAGAAGATGAGAAGAAGAAGTAGAGTTAAAAAACTCTGGTGATATGATGATCTATGATGGTACAAGCAGCCATTGGTACATCCTTGGGCATGGAGTTTTCAAAAATCTTTAGGTGCCATTCTAGTGGTCAACAACGATCAAGGCCTAAAAGGCCACGTATCAAAGAAGAAAGGCCTTGTAGGTCTGCGACATTCAAGAATAAGCCTCCTAGAGGCTGCCACAAGGGAGAGAAGCCTCTTTAGGGCTCACGGTAGGGGAGGAAAGTTTCTTGACCAAGGGATCAAGGCCTAGAAGGCCTGCGACACACCATAAAGGAGGAAGAGAGGGATTCCCATCAAGGCTTAAGGCCTGTATAGGCTTTCCATGGCTAGGAGGAGGCCCAACTAGGGTTTTTGAGGGGGGAGAAGAGACCTTGTGGCCTGCAACACCAAGGAAAAAGGGTGATCAAGCCCACAGTTCACCAAGATGAGAGGTATAGGGTTGCCACAAAGCGAAGAGAGTACTCAGCTAGGCCTTGGAGGCCTCAAAAAATTTCCAAACCCATGCAAAACAAAGAGAGTTAGGAAAAACACACAATTTACCTTAAAAACCACACTATTTACCTTGTAGGGCCTGCGGTCTGCTCCCCTTGGATGTGCGTTGGAGTTCTAGGGCTTTGGGAGGACAGATCTAGGACTCTAGAGCTTGATTCAGCCTTCCCCACTTGAGCGAATTGAACAAGTAGGCTAGACAGCTCCTCTTGGAGGTGAGAAACCCCTAAAACCTTAGTCGTAGGGATAGTTCCTTCAACCAAATTTGAATTTCCTTTAAAAAATTGAGAATTCACCTGTACAAATGAAGAAAAAAATCCCCAAAACCCCAATATATACAAAAATAAAAATAATACCCCAAATGTTACAAAAATAAAACAAGGGTTAGATATATTTACAAATATTCACGATATTTACAAAATTTAAATATTTTATCTTATTAGCAGATTAAATCTTTAGAGCACAAAATAAATAAAAATTTAAGATTTTGAGTAGATAATATGGATGAATAATTCTGAATAATTACTAGCCAAAGCCTTCCTACAAAATCATTCGTCAAAATGAAAGCCCAGAGCTCAAATAAGGTCGATCCTTCCCCACAATATATGAACTTGGAGTCCAAGTGCTAGTGTACTTGTGGATCTCTATTAAATCAAGATTGTTGATTTTTCTAGCATTGGATGTGCTCTAGCCTTTTGCAGAGAGACTAAGACACATGCATGCTAGAATACCCATAAATTGTTTTTGGAAATTCCACCCGGAGAGGATTTAATTAAAATAATTAATTATTTTTAATGGATTCCTAAGTCTAAACTTAGGAAAAGGAAATAATTAAAAGGTATTAATTAGATCGGGTGTGAATCTTCTAGATGAAGACAAGGATCGAATACAAGCTAATCTTAGCCCTTGATTATGTTTTAATCTTTGTCATTGATATGTCAATGAGAGATTATAAGAAGGAGCTTGAGGGGCATCTGTAGAACACATCAAGTGAGAAATCTAGAGATCAAATTCTCAAGAGAGCATCAAAGCAGTTGCCGGAGTGAGATCGAGAGATTTATTATAGTGAGGGGCAGGGATAATTGTCCGGAGGAAGATTTTCCAGATTCGGAGAGTGCAAGGTAGAGAAGGCATCGAGAAGTACATAGAGGTTGCGTAGTGCCACGCAGAGGCAGCACAGAGCTTCAAAGGGAGTTCACAATTTTCCCGGGGAACAGTCGAGATATAGTGCCAGAAGCGGGGGTGTGAGTCTGAAAGGCCAGAGGGTCGAGTTTCTAATCAGTAAGAAATCAAGAGGAGGTGTGACGCGGTCCCAATAGCAGTGACATAGTGACTGCGTCGGTAGACGCAGAGACAGCAGAGGGAACTCATCTCTAGTCATATCAGTGTCGGATTTTCAATGACAGTGTGAAATTTTCTCACTAACTCTTTGTTATATTTTATCTCTGTATTGGATAACCAATTTGGGAATCCAGTGAATTGTATTGAGAGAACTACTGCATGATATTAAAACCCTCCTCTGCTGCACCGGTTTTGCCACATTGGGTTTTTCCGAGGAAATTGTCCAAAATTAACGTTGTTCATTGTGTGTGTTTATTTCTTTCTTGCTCGGTATTTTGTTTCTGCAGTATTTTAATGTTGTGAAGGCTGCAGTAGAATTTATTTCAATGCTTAATTTGTAACATTGTAAATAACTTGATTCAAAATTAACAAGTAGAAGAAATAATATCAGTGGCTACAGTAGGAATTTTGTTTTAGGATTTTTCACAAAGATAACTATACCAATAGAATGTTCTTATCACCGAAAAATGAAATAACAATTATGAATTTTAGCACAATATATAGGATGAAATAACAAAATACTAGTACATACCACAAATTAGCAGATAGGAGAACATCATGAACTAAAACCCCAAAGTATTTCTATTTTGCGGAAAATAATTCTTTCAAAGCAAAGCTCAGTACATCAGTTGAAAATTACATCTTCCCCATATGAGATGAGAAGCTCATTAGTTTCCTTATATAGAAAATGAGAGAGAAATAAAGCTCTCCAAGTGGAAATAACGACTAGTTAGCTTGATCCTCATCAAAATAATCTTATCCGTTGAAAATAACTTGATTTTCTTTTAATCTCCACCGTTGATTTTTTATTTTTGAGGAAAATTCTTATTTCTCTTAAAAACCATTTTTTATTAATCCAAAAATTATTTTTTTGGACTAATATTCTCAAAAAGTTGACTTTGACTTAACCACCAAGTTCCAAGGGGTGAAAGTTTCTTTAAAAAACCATAGTTCCCTTGGTGGGGGTTCTCCAAATTTTTTTTTTCTTTGACCCACAATTTTTTTATTATTTTCCACTTGTAGAGAATTTATTTTCTCCCAAATTATTTTTTGTTTCAAAATTAATTAATTTTCTGGCTTAGGATTTTTATTTAATTTTTCCAGAAAAATTAATTAAATGACTAAAGGGGATTAATTATTTTTTTCCATGTTAATTTTAGTTAATAATGGTATGTTCTATGCTTCGCACAATTTACTTCAATTTTCCTTTAGTAGCCCACTGACAATTTCCAATTATTTCTTGTAGCAATCACATTAACCATTAATCGCATTGACAATAAATGCAGATAGAACATAAAACAAAATGCAGAATACAAGCCAAGACAAGAGAACACCAAATTTGGTGGATGCCTGCCAGGGAAAAACCCAATGTGAGGAAAACCCTTTGACCAATTATTCTTATTATTATTCTATAGTTCGGTAGAGAGAGTACAAAAGTCAAATTGACTAGCCCAATACAAAGTTAAATCAACCCTATCAAATTTTGTAGTCAAATGCAATCAAACTTCAGACCTAACCAGAAAGTCAATGTTGGTCAAAACAATAGTCAAACACCTCCTTTGAAGATCGGTCAAAGGAAATTAAACTCGGCGTCCAGCAGTGGTCAAAGTCAACCCAAAACAGTCACAAAAGTTGTATCCAAACTCGGTTAACCTAAGGTCAACTCTGTGGTCAAACAGCAAACAACCCTGAAGTCTTTGATTTTTTTGTGAGTCAATGCGGCCTAAGAAAATTAGAATTATGCCCCAAAAATCGAAATCAAAACTGGTCAAAATAACCTCGGTCAACATTGGTCAAACTCTTTGAAATTCTGCCATGTAGCCCAGAAAAACTTCGATCTTCCTGTCACATATGTGATAGAGAGAAGTTGCCCAATAGCTGTACGAACCAATCTGATGAAGAGAGAAGAATTTGTGAGTGATGATGATTCCAAATGAGGTGTGAGGTCACTTCTATTTATACAATTCGTTGTGGGTGAAGGGACACGTCCATTGGGCTCCTTGAGCCTACATTTGGCTGAGGCCGACCTGAACAATTTGCACATGTGTGTTGCAATATTCTGAATAGAAATAAACAACAATATAAAGCACATAAACAAAGAACTACAACAACTAGAGAGACACAACATGAACAAGAGACAATATGGAGAATTCTGAGCCATTTTATTAAATACTGAAAGATGAAATGAGTACAAAGGTGATCAGAATGATGACACCTTGGCTTGCACCACGCAAGCGTAAAAATACTCTCAGAATCTATCACTGGATAGTTGCTCCCTCAATGACTGTGTAATCTCCAAATTTGTTGGTGTCGTTGTTGTGCTGCTACTATTGTTGGAATGAACTGACTATTTGGGGCTGCTCCCCACCTCAAAAAATTGTGAAACTATGGGAATGGCCTCTCCACCCAATGCCTAGAAAAGCCCAGAGAGCTTTCCAGAAATGGCTGACCTTCGAAAATGACCTCCCTTGAGGCACCACGTTGTCCCAATGATAAACGATGGCCCCTAAATAATCTGCTACAAACAATGGCCTCAAACTCTACCAAAATGATGGAATAGGGAAGGGCTGACCCCTTTCCAACTCTCCTGCGCTGAATCCCCTAATAGACCCTTAATCCAGAATCACCTCCTCCAAAGACTGTGTCCTCCCTCTCACTGATTGCACTGTCTCTGCAAGTGAATGCTCCCAACTGTGGATGTTGCAACTCTCTCTGGCAAAACAAGGATAGAACTCCTCACCCGAGGAGGCACTCAAAGTCCCGTGGGGCTGAGGTTGGGATCTCTACATGGAGATACCCGGTGTGCTGAACAACACGTGCAGACTTAATAGCAAAAGCATGCTCACTGTCAAGAGACAAATAACATAGATGCATAATCAAATCATAAAAATGAGGAGCCTCTCTCCCTTTTATGCTTGGACAACCTTGCTCTCACCTAGGCCCCACCATCAACTGCGTTGTCTCCTTGGGCCACGTTGTCCCTCTAGCTCTGTGCTGACTTGGGCCCACGCTACCACATCGTCCTCTAGGCCCCACGCTGCCAAGTAATCATGTCTCCAAGTGACTTTAGGAAATGTTTTTATCCTAAGTGTGAGTTAAGTGTCCCTCTTCACCCACTTTATTTCTAACTTAACTTTATTAAAGTGAAATAGTCAAAAATTAATATTTCCAATTAGCTATTGCTAATTGCGAATATTACAGTCCTCCCCGACAAAACATTGCTTGTCCTCAAGCAACTGCAATGATGGATGTTGTAGAATTTTCTAACTCTCCCAAGTGGCATCCTCATGCTATAGATTCATCCATCTTACTAGACATTCCCTGACTGTCCTGCTCCGCAGCTGCCTCTCCCTACTGTCAATAATGGCCTCCAGCTGTAGCACCAAATGCCCCTCATCATTTGTGGGCGGGAGATCCTCAGTCGCAGTCACCTGCTGTCCTAGTGCCTTCTTCAGGCATGACACATGGAAAATATTATGAATCCTGCTACCAGTGGGTAGCTCCAACTCATATGCAACCTCCCCAATCCTGCGTGTCACCCTGTATGGTCCATAAAAGTGGGGCTTGAGCTTTTCAGCCCCCTTTTACTTCAGCGTGGATTGCCGATATGGCTGCAATCGTAGGTAGACCAAGTCCCCTACCTCAAACTTCCTCTCAACACGTCCCCTATCGGCATACAGCTTCTGTTGATTTTGTGTTGTAGCTATGTTATCCTTAAGAACTCGGAGTATATCCCGACTGTCTTGGATCCAATCCTTGGCCCTAGGGGCCTTGCTAGCACTAAACATCACGTCAGCAAAAGGTAAAGCATGATACCCATATAAAGCATAAAATGGAGACATACCGATAGACATATGATGGGTGGTGTTATAACAGTACTCCCCCAAGTGCAACCATTGTAACCATGCCTTTTGTTGCCCGCTGACATAGTTTCGCAAGTAGCCTTCCAGCCACTTGTTCACTATCTCCGTCTGCCCGTCCGTCTATGGGTGATAATTAGTGCTCGGGGTCAACTCGGTGCCCACCAAACGGAAAAGTTCTTGCCAAAACCCACCCATGAAGTGGCTATCCCTGTCACTGACAATGGTCTTTGGGAGACCATGTAATCTGAAAACATCCCTGAAAAATAACTATGCCACCTGTGTTGCAGTGTAACGTGCTGATATAGCGAAGAAATGTGCATACTTTGTCAGCCGATCAACGACTAAAAATATGCAATCCTTGCCCTGTACGGTGGGCAATCCTGTGATGAAATCCATCGAAATACTCTCCCATTTTCCCTCTGGTATGGGAAGACGCTCCAGTAAACTTGTTGGATGGTTCATCTCTTCCTTATTGCGCTGGCAAACTTTGCACTCCCTGACATGTCGGAATACGTCCTCCTTGAGGCCCTTCCATGAGAACCTCTCTCTGATGGCCCTATAGGTCTTGGTGAACCCCTGGTGGCCTGATAGTGGTGAATCATGTGAGGCGTGCAATATCTTCCCCTTGAGCTTGGAGCCCTTGGTCAAGAAGATCCTGTCCCTGAAGTAGATCACCTCATCCATCACCCTGTACCTGTCATATGTAACCTGTCCATCCAGCACCTCACAGGCAAAACGGTCCTTGGAGTACTCGACTAACAGCTGAGCCCTCCAATCCGTATCTAAACTCATAAAAGAAAACATTGTCGGTCTACACGAAATTGCATCGGCCACCACGTTATTCTTCCCCTTGACATACTCAATGTCAAAATCATATTCCTAGATTTTGCTAACCCACTTCTGTTGCCTCTCCTGCAACTGCTTCTGCTCTAGAAAGAATCGGAGGCTGTTGTGGTTAGTCCTCACTCTGAACCTGTTCCCCACCAGGGACTGTTGAAATTTGGCCAATGCATGCATGATGGCCAACATCTCCTTGTCGTATATAGCATACAACCTCTCATATGGCAATAGCTTCCGAATCTCGAAAGCTATGGGGTGGCCTCCCTGCATCAACACTACGACTATCCCCTCCTCTGATGCATCACACTCTAGGACAAAGGGTTGCGTAAAATCTGGCAATGCCAAAACCGGATAGCTACTCATCACCTCCTTGAGCCTGTCGAAAGCCCGTTGCGCTGTGTCAGTCCAACTGAATGCCCCCTTTTTTGGTAAGGTCTGTAAGGGGTGCAGCAAGTTGGGAAAATACCTTGACGAACTTCCAGTAGGAGGTGCAGATACCTACAAACCCCCGAAGCTTCGTCACATTCTTCGGCTCTGGCTAATCCTTGATGGTCCTGATCTTCTCCTCGTAGACCCTCACTCCGTCCACCCCAATGATGTGCCCCAAGTAGAGAATCTTTGTCAGCCCAAACTCGCATTTGGAGAGCTTAGCATAAAATTGATTCTCCTCCAATATGCGCAATACAGCCTCAATCTGCTATAGGTGCTCCTCCCATGTCCTGCTGTAAATCAAGATGTCATTGAAAAACATTAACACAAACTTCCTCAAGTGACTGCGGAAGATGTGATTCATGCATGACTGAAAAGTGGCCGAAGCATTGATCAGCCCAAAGGGCATCACCAAGAACTCAAAGTGACCGTAATGACATCTGAAAGCGGTCTTGGGAACATCCTGCTCCCTCATGCGAATCTGATGGTACCCGGATCTCAAGTCAATCTTCGAGAATAACTTCGATCCCCTCAGCTCATCCATCAACTCATCTATCCGTGGAATGGGGTACCGGTTCTTCATGGTATTCTTGTTGAGGACCTGGTAGTCAATGGACATCCTCAATGTGTCGTCCTTCTTCTTCACCAATACTACTGAAGAAGCAAAGGGGCAAGTGCTAGGACGGATGTGCCCAAGAGCTAAGAGCTCATGAATGGCCCTCTCAATCTCATCCCAGTAGGCCTTAGGATGCCTATAGGGTGTAGTGATGACAGCCTGGATGCCTTGCTCCAACTCAATCGTGTACTCAAATCCCCGATCTTGTGGCTGCCCTGGTGGTATCTTTCCAAAAATTGTGGGATATCTGTCTAAAATGGACTGTAAATCTAGGTGTACGGCCTGCCCTGTAGATCCTGCCTCTGAAACTCGCAACTCCACTGCCCACTCTATGTCTCCCTTCTAGAAATCTGCCTCCATCTGGTGTGCTGAAACTATCTGTGGTGGGTAGGTGTGCATACCCTGAATCTTCTTGTGCCTCCCAGCCTTCTTATCCGTCCACTCCATCTCCAAGGTCTACCAACCTGTGGTGACCTTCCCCAGTGTGATCAACCACTGCACCCCCAGTATCATGTTGGTGCCCGGAATGTCCACCACGAAGAAGTGATTTGTCAGGGTGTGAGTCCCCATAGTCACTGCCAAGGCTAGCACATTGCAGGGTCCTGTCACCTAGAACCAATACCGAAAACCCATCAAATCTCTCTGTTGGTATGCTCCTCTGCTCTACCAACTAGGCATCAATAAAATTGTGGGTGGCCCCACTATCCACTAATACTGAAACGCGTTGTCCCTGCACAGTGCCTCGGACACGCAGTGTCAAGTATTTGGGAACCCCTCACAAAGAAGCAAGGGCTCCCTCGGTAGGTGCAAATTCCGCACCTCCCGCTCCTGGTGGTGGAGGTGGCAGATGATTTCCCCTCTGCGTTGCACTGCTGCCTCTTGCCTCTATCTCCTCATACTCCTCCTTTTCCCCGCTACTATCGGAGAAAACCTCGATGTAATGTGCCGTCCCCGCGGCACAACAATGCCCTGGTGCCAATGGCTTCTGGCATGTGAAACATAGCCACTTCTGCCTCAGATCTCTCCTGGTCTCGTGATCCAAGGACCCTCTGCTTTGGTTCCCCTTTGGAGGCGGAACCCTCATGTCCTTCCCCTTCAGCCGGAATGCCAGTTTCTGGGGAAAAGGAGCTCTAGTCCAGGGTAGTGCATCTTGCAAGTCCCGAGTCCTTCTGTTTGCATCATGGAGTGTAGTTGGCCTCGTCGATCTGACTAACCCCCGAAGAGGCTCTGCCAATCCATCGATGAACATGTAGATCATCCAGGCTGCGGATAAATCAGGCACCATCACGAATAGTCTCAAGAACTCTGAAATGTATGTGTCCGGACTCCCAGTCTGCTTGAGCTTAGTCAACTCAACAAAGTGCTCCTCTGGATCCCTCTGATCAAATCGCTCTAGCAGCCTCCGTGTAAACTCGGCATATGCTGTCACCCCTAAGTGCCCCAGTGTAGCCATCCCGTGAAACCACCAGTCATGGGCCTTGCCCTCCACGTGCAACGTTGCCACCTTGATGGCCTCTATCTCTGCCATCTGGTTAAGCTGGAAATATATATCCAATTTCTCCACCCAAGCCTTTGTTGAACACTTGGTGGACCCATCAAATGTCGGTAGATAAAATCTGCCTACCGTGCACTGTACATCCCCATCCTAAGAATGCATGTTTCCCCTGTGATGGTTGCGAGGTTTGTTGTCCCTCTTAAGTTGTACAAAATCATGGAATGTGAGGGCATCTCTGAACTCCTATCCGTAGGACTAATACTCGGCAAAGCAATCTCCCATGTGAGTCGGTTCTTGCTCCTGTTGTGCTCCTGCCCAGTGTCTGCGGCAAGAAATGTGGGCTTCGTGGAACGTGGAGGTGTATGTGATGCCATCTTCTATGCTGTGAGGTAATCTTGCAAATGATGGGATGTGCCCGATCCCTCTCCGATATGGAAACCCCTTGGGGTTTCATGCTGTCTCAATTCTGCAGTGAACCTTTAACCCATCTCTTCTATCTGCCTCAACAAATCCTGCACTGATCTGAGGAGAAGTTCACTGAACTCATTCTCGGCATCTCTTTCCTCCGCCATTGGTTCCTCCTCTTATACATCCACTACCAGAACGCAATCACCTTCCTCGAAAGTGATCTCTAACCTCCGCTCTTGGTATTTATACTTCCTCCCTTGGTAACAAATGTATGGTTTTCCTGCTGGTGTCATAGACAATCTGCTCCACAAGCTGAGCCAAGTCTATGAGCTCTGATACCACTGTAATATTCCGAATAGAAATAAACAACAATATAAAGCACATAAACAAAGAACTATAGCAACTAGAGAGACATCACATGAACAAGAAACAATATGGAGAACGCTGAGCCATTTTATTAAATACTGAAAGATGAAATGAGTACAAAGGTGATCAGAATGATGGCACCTTGGCTTTCACTATGCAAGCGTAAAAATACTCTCAGAATCTATCACTGAATGGTTTCTCCCTCAATGACTGTGTAATCTCCAAAGCTGCTGGTACTGCTGCTATGCTGCTGCTACTGTTGGAATTAACTAACTATTTGGGGCTGCTCCCCACCTCAGAAAATTGTGAAACTTTGGCAATGGCCTCTCCACCCAATACCCAGAAAAGCCCAGAGAGCTTTCTGGAAATCGCTGAGCTCCGAAAATGACCTCCCTTGAGGCACCACGCTGTCCCAATGATAAATGCTGGCCCTGAATAATCTATTGCAAACAATGGCCCCAAACTCTACCAAAATGATGGAATAGGGAAGGGCTGACCCCTTTCCAACTCTCCCGAGCTGAATCCCCTGATAGACCCTCAATCTAGAATCACCTCCTCCAAAGACTGCGTCCTCCCTCACTGGCTGCGCTATCTCTGCAAGTGAATGCTCCCAACTGTGGATGTTGCAACTGTCTTCGGCAAAACAAGAATAGAACTCCTCACCTGAGCAGGCACTCAAAGTCTCCCGAGGCTAAGGTTAGGATCTCCACATGGAGACATCCGGTGTGCTGAAAAACACGTGCAAACTTTGCTAAACAGCAAAAGCGTGCTGACTGTCAAGAGACAAATAACATAGATGCATAATCGAATCATCAAAATGAGGAGCCTCTCTCCCTTTTTATGCTTGGAGATCCTTTCTCTCACCTAGGCCCCACCATCAACTGCGTTGTCTCCTTGGACCACGCTATCCCTCTAGCTCTACGCTGACTTGGGCCCACGCGCCACTTCATCTTCTAGGCCCCACGCTGCTAAGTAATCATTTCTCCAAGTGACTTTAGGAAATGTTTTTATCCTACATGTGAGTTAAGTGTCCCTCTTCACCCACTTTATTTCTAACTTAACTTTATTAAAGTGAAATAGTCAAAAATCAATATTTCCAATTAGCTACTGCTAATTGGGAATATTACATGTGGTCATAAATTCAAAATCACACTTCTTCTTGTTCGAATGAGATGATCTTTAGATCAATTTTGGTCCTCTCGAAAAGAGGAATTTAATGCAATCATAATCTCCATCAAATGAGTTGTCCCAAGGTGGAATTTGGCCCTAATTTCCAATTTTAACTCCCCCTCTCAACTAGGGAGAATCCCACCTGTCAATCCATATGTCGTCACATACCATCTCTATCATCTTTGCTCTGCTCTACTCTACTGAACCATGAAATAATATTGAAGAAGAATTGATCGAGAGTGAGTTACAAGACCTTACCACTCTCCACCGACAAAAGTCAGTCCTTAGTTGATCCCAGATCAAGTTGTTGAACATCATGCATCCTAGACATAGGGAGTACGACAATACACAATGCTTTCATTAGTAGTGCTATGGTCGCTATCCACATTTCCCAACTCATTGGCCAGATGAGAGCTACTTCGCATGAGTCCCGGACTACATGGGGCATTAGCAAGAGAAGGTGAACCACTCATCCTGCTCATATGCCATAGGAGAAGGTGAACCACTCATCCTATGCATATTTCAACTGTAGGGGAAGGTGAACCACTCACCCTGTACATAGCGCACCACTAGGGGAAGGTGAACCACTCACCCTATGGTCATTCATAGCTCCAAGAAGTACCCCAAGCCCCCAAGAGCTCCCAAAGCTCAATGTCCAACTCATGCGGGACCCTCATAGGATGGTCTTTCCATGACTTCGAGTCTCTCACGAAAGGCTAAGAATTTGACCTTACCTAAGGGATCTGTGAGAATGTTTGTGACCTGCTCATCAGTCCTGATGTGTTGGAGTCTTACTGCTCCCTGTTGTACCATATCTCGAATAAAGTGGTATCTGATATCAATTTGCTTGGAGCGATTGTGGAACATGGGATTCTCTGAAAGGTGAATCCCACTTTGGTTGCCGCAGTAGATCACGGTGGTTTCCAACACATGCTCAAATAGTTCACTAAAGATCTTCCTCAACCAAAAAAATTCACAACAGGTCATAGTAGCAGCAATGTATTCGGCCTCGGCGGTGCTTAAAGCAACCGATTTTTGCTTCCTGCTCATCCAAGATATTGAAGCAGACCCCAATGATAAGCAACATCCAGATGTGCTCTTACAATCCACCACACTGTTAACCCAGTTAACATCAGTATATCCATGTAGCCTTGAATTCCCAGCAGTGTATCTCAAACCATAGTTGATTGTGCCATGGAGATATCTCAAGAGATTCTTGGCAGCAATCCAATGTATGTGATGAGGCTCGACCATAAATTGACTCAATGTATTCACAACGAAGCATATCTTCGGACAGGAGTTTACCAAGAACATCAGGGCCCCCACAAGTTGTTGATACTCGGAAGGATTTGCCAATTCGGTCCCAAAAACACTTCCACCTAGCTTCTTGAAGTTGAGTTCCATCAGAGTAGACCCAAACTTGCATTCCACCATCCCACATCTCTCGAGTAGCTTCACAATCTATTTTCCTTGGGAAAGGAAAATCTCACCTAGCTTTTGCCAGACCTCCAAGCCTAGGAAGTAGTGCATCCAACCTAGGTTTGTCCTCTCGAATTCAGAATCCAAATCCCTCTTGCATTGATAAATGAGACGGTTTGCACCTGGCAGAAAGAGATCATCCACATAAAGGACCAGAATGAGAGGCTTGTCCTCTTCAACCTTGAAGTATAGGTTCGGGTCAGCATCACTCCTTGTAAAACCCAGCTTCATAAGATAGCTATCAATCCTCTCATACCAAGCCCTAGGGGCATGCTTCAACCCATAGTGGGATTCTTCAAACAGCATACATGTGTTTTTCGATCTTGAACTTTGAACCCCTCAGGTTGCTCTTCATAGACTTCCTCCTTAAGAGAGCCATGCAAGAAAGAAGTTTTGACATCCATTTGGTGTAGGCTCCATCCTTGAGAGGCAGTAAGAGAAAAGATAGATCGGATAGTGGTGTATCAGGAAACTAGTGCAAATATCTCGTCATAGTCCACTCCTTCCTTTTGAGGGAACCCTCGAGCAACGAACCTGGCCTTGAACTTTTCAACACTCCCATCAGCTCCATGTTTGATTTTGTAAATCCATTTTGAAGTGACCACTGACTTGTCCTTGAGTCTAGGAACCGCATCCCATATATAATTCTTCATGATTGATGCATACTGCTCATTCATTGCATCCTTCCATACTTCATGTTTCACGGCTTCTTCGAACGTACATGACTCAGATTGAACAATGTTACTGTTGACCTTGCTTGTCGCCTACACCTACCTACAAGTTAGTGAGAAAAATGTTTAACCCCACAAGGTGTGGTTGGTGGCAAGGAACTCAGAGAAGGGGTTGTCACACTAATCCCTACTCTCTCTATTTATCCTCTCTCCTAGGTTAGCTAAGGGGGGTGGTCCCTAAAATGAAAAAAACTAAGTCAAAAGATGTGAGTTTCTAGGAAAATGTTAGAGTGAAATTGGACTACTTTTAAAGATTTATGAGAAAATACAAGCAACTTGAAATAACAATGACAATGCTAAAACCATACAACCAGTGCCTTATAAAGAACTTGCTCAAGAGAAAAAAGTCTCTCAAAATCGAAAGCAAAGTAATTTTGAAATGGAAACAAAAGATTGTTAACACAAGATATTTCAAGATACAAAAAAATCCTTTGAGATAATCAAATTTAGGAATCAAAATATTGAAACATATCTTTCCAAAACTCCACAATTAGTAATTAGCTTGGAAAATGTGAACAAGGAAATGCTAAATGCCAAATGTGAAATTAGACTTGAAACATAAAAAGAAAGCACTTGTTAAGAGAATTACAATACTTGCTTTTGGAATAAACTTTGCATATGAAAACTCAAAACCATCAAGAGACAAGTAAAGTTAATATGATGGAGAGTGCTCTTGGTTAATTTCATTAATTACCTCTACAACAAGATTGCAAATGAACTCTTCAATTCTCAAACCTCACCCTCACACAAACCATTTGGATCTCACAGTGAGGAGTCAATAGAGGAGTAGAGGGTCCCTAAGATGTCTATTCAACCAACTTATGTTGAAGGTAAAATTTTAGTGAGCGTTTGTATGCAAGTTATGTTAAATTGGTACATGCAATGTTTCAAAAGAAATAGAAATGAGATAGTGCTCATTGCGACAACAAATCAAACTTGAGAAACAAAAGTTGGAAATAAGTTCATGTGTGTTGCACTATTAAAACGAAAGTAAGCAAGTTAAATGAAATAAATTTTCTTTAAGATACAATTGTTTCACTTGAGAGATAATGCTCCAATAGTTCCCCAAAATATGTAGCATAAATGGACCAAATAATGAACCATATGCCTAAATAGCCATGAAACAATTAAAATTTTTCAATAACATAAATTGCTCACACATAAAAAAAAATTGCTGAAGTTATAATTCATGTTATATTTTTTGGACACAAGATTTAGTGAATGGAATGTGGAGTGAATGTGTTGTTAATTTTAAGCATGCATGAGATGGAAATAAGCATAAAAGAAACTAGAAAGAAATTCAATCCACCCAAAAAGGTCCTTCCTCCTCAAATAAGGAAGGGGGATGACATGGGAAAAGATCCCAAGCTTCCTCAAGCAAAAATGATATTTTATTAGTGATTACAATGATTAAAAATAAGGTTTCCCAAAAGGAGATATTTACAAAGATTAGAGCTTGGAGAAAGGTAGAATCTCCCCCTCAAATATGACAACAAAAACAAATGGAAAATATCTCTAAAACAGAAATTCTGCAAGGCTCAAAGGCCCACAGCCTAGATGAGCTTGTTGTTGTCCCTATAATGCTCACGACCTCCCTAAAAATTCAGCCTTTGAGTTCATGGAAGGTTCTGCATGCAAGAGAATTAGTAGTTTTCCGCCACCTCTTCTTCAATCTCTTTGTTGTCCAACACTCAAACCTATTGGATGCAAAACAAAGTAAAGTATTAGAGAAAAATAAACAAGATTAAACTACAAAGTAATATACAAAAACACTATCTCAAGTAATGGGAGTGAATCCCCATACTTGTCTAGTTTAGAAATTGCTCTTGAAATAGCTTGTATAGCCTTGAAAGCTCTAAAAGAAGTATTTTGAATTTTAAATGAAATAGATGATTAAGTAGCTATAGAACAAGAAAACTCCCTCTTCGTCTTCATTGGATGAAAGACTTGGGGTGGAAAAGAGTTGAATCTTGGATCACTTTAAATATAGGAGTGAGTTGATCTATGTGAGACTTCTCCGACACCCAAATTGATTTCCTGCACACAATAAAAATATATCTTCACTACACACTTGAACAAGTATTAGTCTGCAAAAGGATTAGAGCATCATAATGAAATAAGATAAACCAAACATTCCTTCGAAAATGACTCGACAAGCTTACTTCTACAATAGTACTCTAAATAAATGATACATGCAAGATAGTTTGCATGTATCAATCCAAGCTAAATGACAAATATAAACTAATATTGATAAAACATGTAAATGAATTCAAACACACTAGCAAGATTATGGAAATAAATCACCTCATAACGGCAACAGAACAACAGCCAAATTGCCCCGAAGTCTTGATTTTATAAACCAATATGCAAGTACAAAATGGCAGAGTCTCCTCAAGCCCAATGGCTCATAACATGATACAATATGAGAGCCTATGGCTCTATTATATAGAGAGTTGGGTGACAAGAATTGAAAACCAAAAAGAAGTGGAGCAGAGGATTACTCTTCTCAACATTACGATCAGTTAAATAATATTACATTGGAGACATCAACATTAAATGACTGCAGTGAGACTAAACTAAAACTGGACTAAGTGAAGCTGAACTGGGACACTTGAATGGACAGTTTTGACACCTAGCGGATGGTTGGAATTAGATTCGGAATTAGATTCTCCAACGCTCCCCCTTAATTATAACCACATAAAAATTTAATTAGGATACCTTCTAAGACTCTTTGAGAGAGCAACAAAAGTTTGAAGAAGTTTGAAGACGCCTCCTGCCTAAGAGAAACAAAGGAAGGGGCATTGTTCAAATAGGATCTAGGCATTGTGATATTTTTGTGAAATCTTTGTAAAAGTGTCGCCTTAGTAAATAATTTTGGAAGCAAGGTCTTTGTTTAGCAGTTTTAGACTCCTCTATTTCTGGAAGCCAAGCAGTGACATCATTTTTATTGCAGTTAGTTGCGATGTCTACAATTTGTGTTGCTTGTTGAGTCGTAGTGAGCCAACACTCAACAAATGGGAAAAGCCAAGAGGCTAAAGCGACAACAAGAGATGTTTGAGATCTTTTTAGATCTAGAAGTGAAGAGCAAAAAGGACGCCTTTGCATTAAAATGCATAAAAGAATCTGTGGATGACAACATTCTTCCCCTGATTTCAAATCCCAAGATAGCCAAGGAGGCCTGGGATACCCTTGAGAGGTGTTTTAGTACAAGGGGGAGCATTGAAGTTGATGATGAAGGTGGATCTATAGCAGTAGATCTACAACGAGATGAAATTTTGTTGAATCCCACTGTGCTCAGCCACAAGTGGATGATGTTTGTGAAGAAATTGCAGAAGCAACAGAGAAGGAGCATGAAGATGCTCATGAACCCCACTGTGTACAACCAAAAGTGGATAAAAATTTGGTGATTCCAGCAACAGAGCTTGTTGATGACTATTTGGTGAATCTAGCAACACAACTTACTGATGAGAGTGAAATTGCTATTGAAGCAGTCAATGCTATGGTAAATCCAACGATTAATATTGGTGATATAAACTTTGATCAAGATTTGTTCGCTAATGATGAATGGTTGCAGGTGATGCAACAAAAACATGATATCAACATAATGCTATTTGGTGAGATAATCTCACTTGAGTCAGTGGAAGACAACCTGTTTGCAGTAGCACAGGTTAGTGAATAAGAGACAAAGACAGAGATAGAAACAAAGATAAAGGTAGATGTAGAGAAGGAAGCCCACAAAGAGAAAACAAAGAGAGAGGAAGAGGCAGAGAAGGAAGCGCAATAAGAGAAAGCTCTCATTGCAAAGCAGAAGGACCATAACCAGTGTAGTTCTGCAAATATTTCTAATTCTAACTATGATTTCCAGTGTGTAGGTACACATGATGATTATGAAAAAGAGTTAAATTTTCTTGAAACATGGCTTGCAAGACCATGTCTAAACGAGGTCTACACAGAAGCAGTAGATATCAATGTTCAAGACAAAATGCATTATGAACATGTCAATGAAATTTTCAGGTATTGGAGTTTTGAAGAGATAAAATATTATTCTCATCTTATGTTTCAGCTGATTGATGATGAAAGGCACACTATAGAAGACAATATGTGGCAGCACCCCACATACAAGTCATTTCTTGAAGAAGTCCAGGACATGCTTAGACAGTCTAGAACAATAGAAGACCTGCACCAGCAAATGAAGAAACTGAGGTTTGAAGAATACAACAGGAAAAAAATGTTGAAACAATTTAGAGGCTACATGATCTGGAAGAAGAGAAGAAGAAAACTAAATGTAATTGAAGTCAATTTTTTAATTGTAAGCCTTGCTGAGACATAGACCAACAAGTATCTTAATTAAATTTTTATGTGGTTGTAATTAAGGGGGTGTGTTGGAGAATCTAATTCCAACCACCTGCTAGGTGTCAAAACTGTCCATCCAAGTGTCCTAGTTCAGTTTCACTTAGTCTAGTTTTAGTTGAGTCTCACTACATTCATTTAATGTTGATGTCTCCAATGTAATATTATTTAACTGATCATAATATTGAGAAGAGTAATCCTCTGCTCTAACTTCGCTCACATTGTTGCTCTCTCAAGGAGACTTATGTAAACTAGCTCTAATACCATGACAAGAATTGAAAACCAAAAAGAAGTGGAGCAGAAGATTACTCTTCTCAATATTACGATCAGTGAAATAATATTACATTGGAGACATCAACATTAAATGACTGCAATGAGACTCAACTAAAATTGGACTAAGTGAAACTGAACTGAGACACTTAGATGGACGGTTTTGGCACCTAGCAAGTGGTTGGAATTATATTCTCCAACATTGGGAGCAAATCCCAAGGAAGAATGCATGTGAGAACTGAACTTGGAGAAAATCCCAAGGAAAGATAAGCCAAGTTCGATGTGGAGAAGACAGAGACACCAAAGCAAAATTGAATTCCATATGTGCACTTCAAGGGAAATTGAATTCCATATATGACCTACTAAACTCATCCATCACTGAATCAATGTACTGTACAACCTCCAGTCAACCACAACAAACTCGAACTAAGTGAAGCCTTGTCTATAGATGATCCCAATGTAGCTTTGCGTAGGCCCCTAAGAACTGTGTGATTCCTCCAATGAACTGCGTAGTCTGGCCCAAGGGAACTGCATAAATCCTCCAAGTGAAGCTTTAAGTATTGCAGCACTCCAGATAACTCATGAGAAGAGGCCCCACATAGTATTCAGTCCAAATATCATGTAGAATATTCCCTTGGGGCATGAGTTCCTTTAATAAAGTTGATTTTCCACATGTCCAATTGTTGCTTTATCTCTCAGAAATTCGATTTTTATGAAATAATGGTGTATTAATGATGCAGTGTGCTTAGTCATCCTCCACATGTCCGTTGACTCAACTCTTTGACTTAAAATAATTTCCAACTCATTTGCATGTCATTCTATCACATGGAATAATTTATATCTCTATTTTATTTAATTCTAGCCTAATTAATTGTCACAATTTCCACTAATCTTAAGAAATGTGGGTTTTTAGGGTCCAAAACACATTATTAACCCCTCAAAGTGTGTCACGGTAGAAATTTGAGGGTGAGAAGTGTAATTTTGATTACTCATACCCCATACAAATTCTCTAGAAAACACTTATTACAATCAAATTACAATTTTTGACCTGCGAGAAATCTCAAAAATTAAAAAATGACTACCTAGACCTAACCAAATTCCACGAATTTTTTTGTGTGATCTAATATGGTAATATACATTGGCTCTAGACACTAGGACTCACCCAACGCCTCACCATCAAGCCATACTCTGGCTTTGGGGTAAAATTGGAGGAAAAAACTCAATTAATTATTAAGTCCTAGTGGGGAGATGATAATTAACCAAGTGAAGAAAACATCCCAAAGTAATACTCACTTATTGGCAAGGTACCAAGATACCTAGGCTTGTTACAGACTCAATACTGACTAAAAACTCTTCATTACTAGCATCACTTATTACAATTCCCTGTAGGGAGTGGAATATGGATACAAGAGAAAATGATGAGAAGTAGTAGAGTTTAAAACTCTGGTGATCTAATGATATCTGATGGTACAAGTGTCTTTTGGTTCATCCTTGGGCATGGAGTCTTCATATAATCACCACTTCAGTGGTCAATATTTGGCTCCATATGGGGATGCATGCTAGATATGAAGTGATAGTTTGCAAGAACTTGGAATCTGCATCCATTGACCAAAGATATATATTAGCAACATCCATTCAAAATATCATCAAATGAAATCAAGTATAGAAATGAAAATTTTATTCTAAGAGCATAAATAACAATTTATTTATGAAATAAAACTACATAAACAAAATTTACAAGGGATAAGTTTATAAATATGATACAAAAAGATGCTCCATGGAATCATATGTCCTCAATGAAGTTGGTGTTGAGAACCTGCCTACTTTCTGGTAGATCCATGGGCTACTTTTTCTGATCTGCCCTGGCCAATTCTGAATATTTTAGGACTTTGATCCGTCCCGACACCCAACACTATGTTGTACATGGTCATCATATTTACCAAATACTTCCCGTTTTTTTTTCTTTTCTTCTTCATAGATTGTGATGTTGATGTTGACGTGATCAAAGTAGACCTTTCTGCCTGATCTTAAAGATGCCTAGATGGAAAATTTGAAGTATCCAAGAATTTTGTGACCTGCCTTTCTCCATTTTGCATCTACTCTGACATGGGTGATGGACCAATCTCATAAGTATAAACCTAATTCCCCTCAGTTTCCTTGTTATCCATGTCACCTTCAATTAGCCATTTTTCAATAGAATAAATGACCTCTTCATAATAAGATGAAGCTTGCTTCAATGGATTGGGAGGCTTATGATTTGTTTCTTTGTTTCTTTCCCATTCATCATCTGCCTTAAGCTGGAATTTTTGTACCTGTAATCTTTCCATTTATTCCAACCTACTATGAAAAGTGACCTGATTAGCCTTCATAACACTTATCTCCTTGGCATGATTTGTTTCCATAGTGTTGATTAATTGCACTTTCTTTTATTCCATGGCGAGAAGTTTGTTTTGAATAGAGGTCATCTAATTAGAATGATGGACTTCCATGGCCTTTATTGCTTTTGTATGATTTACGTCCGTGGTCTTAATGAGTTGAGCTTGGTTGAGTTGCATATCCTTAATCATTCTAGTCAACTCCTTTATGAGATCTTTATCATTCTCATCATCTTTCTCTTTGATCTTTCTTTCATCTCCATATTTTTCTTCAAAGGCATCAATGATCGATTCTAGAGAATCGAAACTATTAGCAGATAGTCTATGAACCAATCCATAGCATCCTCATCTAATGAAAAGATGAAAAGCCTCATTTTAATGTCCTCATGATTACTATCATAGAACCATTTGCTCACACAAAGGTGGAAATTCCTAAGGTGAGTTTCGGTAGTAATGAAATTGTTACCTAGAAAACTAGGCAACTCATCAATAGCCTCAATGGATTCATCCGGGCAGACTTCTATTTTAAATTTTTTTTAATGTAATGCTATGTTAGGTAACATGACAACATCTCTCCCATACTGGGTTGTAGAAAACCCCTCTTGGTTCAATGAAGAGTTAAGTGAGACATCTGAGTCTCTGATGTAAAGTTGCGTAAACCATTTATAGTGAGGCGTGCACATATAATAAATGTTTGAATAATAAACCAATACAATCTTATGTGCTTCTTCATCCAATGCATTTGCCCTAGCATAATGTAATGTTTCAAAAAAATTAGTGGTGAAACAGCTCTCCAATATTTTTCTGATTAGGTTAAAGTGGTGATCATGATCTAGATCCAGATGTTCATTTTGGTAATCTGTCTCCCAATCTTCAAGGACTCTGCCTTCAGCTTTTTCAAGTCCCATATTTCATCATTCGTTTGGAACATGCGGAACATGTTCGTTGTTGGGAAAAGCATTAACCACTTACAAACAACACCACGAGGCAAAAAATAGCTGAGAATGCCTTCCAAGTTATAGGGCTATATGTGATTACCTATTAGCCTGCAAAACTGATGCCATTCACTTGTTTGAATTGAAAACTGGCATGCATGAAAGAATAGCATGCCTTTATGGACCAATGCAGTAGGTTACGATTCGGATTCATATTAAATTCCATGGAGCATTATGTCTCTCCTATTGCCAGGTTGAAAATTGCACTCAACTATTTATATACCACTTTGTAGTAATATATCTGGGGCTGAATACCTGAATTTCTAATAGTAAAAATTTCAACATCCAGAATATATGAGACTTTAAGTGCGTTGTGAGTTATACAACCAATAAATAGAACTGTTCAACTTATGTATGATGGTGACCTCTATTAACAATAAGAAAAGTGCTGTATTGAGTTCTATATTATAACCTAAAACAAAAACATTATCAGTTTTTGTTTCTCTGTTCACTACGTCTATCTGCATTTAGGAATTATCAGTTGCATTAATTATTATATAATCTTTGAAATTGACTGATTCTGTTGAAACCTTACCACATCAATGTGTTTTTTACAGCCTTACAGTATGAGTGATCTCACGAAAATGCAACAGAAGGTTATTGAGGAACTTGCTGTCTTTGGCTTCCTTAAATATCAGGTGGTAAAAGAAAAATGTAAATGATTTTCGAGTATAAATCACGAATGAAACAATGGTATTATTCCTGTATTATCACATCATTAAAGGGCTTACTTGGGTTAAAATCTGTGAACTGATAGAAGAAAGAAAACTACTACATTCCAACAAAGCTGGCATCAATACTGGCATCAAGGTTCTCAGAGTCATGGATCCAGAAACCAGTCAAGGTATGCTGCTCTTTCAGGTTCTTTCTAGAATGTCAGTCAAGATGACTAATTGGACATGCACAATTCTAATTTTTCCAAACTCCAGTACTTCATGTAAAATTCTTCCAACCTTAGGACTATGATAATTTGTCTCTTCATATCCTTTAAGTATAATAAACTGAGAGTTGTCTTAGCTTTATTGAAAGTAATTAAGACTTCGTTCTGTGATGTTGTTTCAGGGGTTTATTATTGTGGAGACAAATTTCAAGCTATATGCTTACTCAACTTCCATGTTGCATATTAATGTTTTACATATTTTTACGAGGTACTCACTCATGATCTTTAATGAATATCTTAAGGTGGTATTGACTCGTCCTTTTTTGTTTTTCAATGAGAGAAAGATGGTGATACATTCCAAATTAACAGCCAACTCTAACCTTATCCCTACAGCAATAATATACCATGGATTTTATCCCTGTTCTTTGATTTTTGATGATATCCTAGCAAATTCAGTTAGACATGGAAAATCATCTATCATTGTGCCTCTTTCATGTCTTATTGAAAGGACCTAAATCTCTTTTCAAGAAGGAAATAATTACACGATTGTGTCCCTATGTTTAAGCTTATTGAGAAGAGAGGAATGTAGAGAAAACATGAACATTCTAACCAAAAAAGAACTCTATTATCGATGGAAAGTTTCATGTATTAGTATGTATAGTACAATATTTTCTATTATTTGCAACTTGTCGCTGTGAAAATTCCAAACCAGATTCCTATTGCAGCAACTGGAAATTATTCTCTTGTTAATTTAATTTAACAATTTATTTGTTGTTTTCTACGACAAATTCTGAATAAATCACACTACAATCTACACAAATAAAACTGCAGAAGAATAAACATTGGAAGAAATGTTAGCACACACTTAAAATAACACAGTTATTTTTGGACAAATGTCCCCGGAAAAGCCCAACTAGGGAAAACCGGTGTATCAGATGAGGTTTTTATTTTATTATGTAGCAGTGAAATTTGAGTACATCTATGGATGCCCAACTAGAAATCAAAACAGTGAGAAAATCTAGGCAAAATACTTGAGGGAATTACCCTTCTCCCACAAGCAATCTCTGGCACGACTTTCCTTCAGCAAACTTGCCCTCCAAACCTCAACGTGAGCCCCTTTGTGCTATCTCCCACACGTGTGGCTCGAAACTACCTCTGGTGAAGTCATTTTGCCTCTGGCTGCTAAGGAAATTGTCTCTCCAGCCTTCTGGGACCTCTGTCTAGCCTATGGAATTGAGAACAATTTTTCTCACCACCAAATTGATTTGCTTGCTGAAGCTATTGCGCAAAGCCTCTGCGTTGCCTCTCTGGGATAACTTGGCCCTCTTGCTGCTGCCTCTTTGGATCTAGAAAAGCTTTCCTTCGGATCACTGTCCTTGCCCCTCACACTGTTTCGATCTCTCAGACTCTTTCTCTGACAACTGACTGCTGCTACTCTGGAAATCAATCTGTCAGTGAAATCGAACTCTACAAGTGTATTCTCCATCACCACATCGATCTCCTCTTATAATCCTCTGTTGGAGCACCAAGAGCCAAGATTAAAACATAATCGATGGTTAGGATCATCTCTGGATCAATCTGTGTGAGTTTCTAGACTATTCTCACTTTGACTTAATTAATATTGATTAATTAACCAGTTTTCATAAGTTTAAACTTAGGAAACATTACAAAATTGGTTAATAATCTAATTAAGTCACTTCTAGGCGGAATTTCTAGAAACGATTTATGGGTTCTGGAGATCTCATTTATTCTGGCCTCTCCAAAAGATTTTGTGGCTAGAACACATCTAATGCTACAAAAGCTAACACTCCCTCTTAGCGAGGAATGTGTTCCAGTATTGTTGCACACCTAGTAGCAACACCTTGCTTCTGCACCATCTCTTGTCACGCTGTTGATGTCTTGCTACTGCTGCCTACCAACCACTGTGAAACTCTGATATGCATTGCATCTGTGTTGTGGTTGACCCTGCTGAGCTGTTGCCAACACTGCATCTGCAATGCAACTCCCTCTCATCTGTTGTTGTTGCAACTGCAACAATTGTAACTGAAAAGCATCCAAAACTGAACCAACTGTGTTCAGTGTGATGCATTTGTCACCCAAGTCGTGACAGCTACTAGCATCTGCACTGTCACTGAGGAATTTGCGTTGCTGTTGACTTTGCACTACTTCCAAGTCTACACTATGCTCCCTGGTATCTAACTGCTACTAGTCTCTGCAACTGTCACTGTAATATCCCCAATTACAATCAGCTAATTGGGAATATTAATTTTTGACAGATTTTGGCTTTTCCTAATGTTAGGAAGAAATAATGTGGGTCAGGACCCAAAAATCATATTAAAGCTAACAAAAAGTATTTTTCCTATAGTTAGAGGCAAAAATTGTCTCCTTGGTGGGGCCATGAGAGCCAATGAGAAGGCTCTATGTTTGCTTGAGTGGCAGTGTTGAGAGTGGCCAAAGAGGGGCAACGCAGTAGTGGCCACTGAGGGGGCAGCACATTCCTAGGTGGGGCCCAAGAGGAATGTTGGGCTATTGGGGACAAAAGGGAAGAGGCAGCTCACTCCTCATCATTCATTCACCTAAGTATTTTTTGTCTTCTTGACTGAGCATGCTTGAGCTGAAGAGCCAAGTTTGTAGTGTTGTTTAGCACAAGAGATCTTCAAGCAGAGATCTCAACCTTTCCCTCGAGGAACTTCGAGTGTCTGCTCAAGAGAGAAACCTCCACCATTTTGGAAGAGAGATTCAAATCATCACCAGCAGGAGGATGTCGTCCCTTAAAAACAACGCAGAGACAGTCCACACAGCGTAGTGATTGCACAGTCCAGGCAAGGGGAAGTGTCGGGAGTAAGGGGTTGAAGTGGAGATTAGCCGGAGGATTTGGAGGCGAGGCTAGCCACCTCCTATCAGGGATTTTGGTCATGTTTTAGAGGTATTTTCCAGCAGTTTCAGCAAGAAGGTAAAATTCCCCAGCAGAGCAGTGTGCCAAGCCCAAAGGGGCCATTTTCAGGGTTCGAGCTATCTGCAAACCCTTCACGGGTTTTTGTGGGTTTAGTGAGAGGAGTCCGGTGACCAATTCCCGAAATTTTCTGAGCACAGGAGCTAGGCCAACCAGCAATTTGAAATCAGGCAGCAACGATAAATTCGAAGACTGTTCAACGCAAAGGGTGATCCACGCAGAGCGTACTTCAGCAGATGATTTGCTAGGATTAGAGTTGTTCTTCAGCCTGCCTTGAGCAGGCCCAGGTGTTTTCCTTCTAAGCACAATATTGTACTCTCTCCCAGCATTTTAATAAGATGGCTCAGCGCTGAATTTGGTATCGTTTCTTGTGTATTAAATGTTGTTTTCAATTTTGTTGTAGTTACTTGTCTATTTGCACTTTTATTACTGTTAATCCACATTTGAGGATATTACAGTCGTATCAGAGCTCATAGACTTGGCTCAGCCTGTGGAGCACATGGTCTATGACACCAAAAGATAGACAGAACATCACCTACCAAAGACAAAGGCACAAGAGCAAGGAAAGGAGGCTTGAAATCACTCCTGATCAGATTGACAGTGTTCGAGAGGTCGAAGAGAGAGAGATGGCACATAGGGATGACGAAAGAAATGAGGAGAAGGAGTTTGCCCACCTTCTTTTGAAATTGGTGCGAGACCTCTCCAAGAGGATGGAGGAGATGGTTCAAAAGCTTGGCAGAGACAATAAGCACAAGGGAATTCAAGGGGAATTATAGATTGGGGAAGGATCTGGCACTTCACACCACCAAACTAGTCCTCACACTACACACCAAGTCATACCACATACTCCACCATGCTCTACCATTCCCACATTTCTAGCCTCAGGAGCAGGAGGACAGCAAGAGTCAGAGGTGGCTCATTACAGAGATTATTTTGCAGAATATCAGTCTTATGTGCCAGAGTTTGGAGGCGCCATCACCTTCGATGGGTTTTTCCAGCTAAAGAACAACAATAGACCTAAGGGCCAAGCTAGAGGAGGAGGGTACACGCAAGGGAGTGACCTGCACCGTACCGTGGGTAGGCTTTTTCTGCCAACTTTTGATGGGTCATCGAAGAGTTCAGCCAAAGTATGGGTGGAGAAGCTGGACATCTATTTCCAGCTTAATCATGACAGAGGTAGAGGCCATCAATATGGCTGCGCTGCACTTGGAAGGAGAAGCCCATGACTGGTGGTTTCATGGGATGATGCTGGGTCACTCAGGGGTGACAACGTATGATGACTTCACTAGGAGGGTGCTGGAGAGATTTGATCGGAGGGATCCAGAGGAGTGCTTTGGGGAGCTGACCAAACTCAAGGAGAGGGGGAATCCTGAGACCTACATCTTAGAGTTCTTGAGGTTATCAGTGATGGTTTCAGATCTGTAGGAACCCAGGATGATCTTTATGTTTATAGAAGGGCTGGTAGATCTATTGCGTGGGCTAGTGAGGTCAACTCGACCCACTACATATCAGGACTCAGTTGGGAGGACCCAGGATTTGCAGGATGCATTACCGAGGAGTAGGGCCCCCATACCAACAAACCAGCCTTATAGCAGTGCTGGAGAGATTTGATTGGAAGGATCCAAAGGAGCACTTTGGGGAGCTGACCAAGCTCAAGGAGAGGGGGAATCTTGAGACCTACATCTTAGAGTTCTTGAGGTTATCAGTGATGGTTCTGGATCTGTCGGAACCCAGGATGATCTTTGTGTTTATAGAAGGGCTGGTAGATCCATTGCGTGGGCTAGTGAGGTCAACTCGACCCACTACATAGCAAAACTCAATTGGGAGGACCCAGGATTTGCAGGATGTATTACCGAGGACTAGGGTCCCCATACCAACAAACCAGCCTTCCAGCAGAGTGGAAGGGAGATGAGAGCTCCACCCCCGAGAAGTAACCAGGGTCGGGGGCCATTAGATGATGATACCTGGAGAAATTTGAGGAGGAAGAAGCTTTGCTTCACATGCCAGGAGCCATGGGCACCGTGTCACAGGTGTGTTGGGGGGAGGCACACTACATTGAGGTCTACTCAGATAGTGAGGGAGAGGAGGAGACCCTCTTTTGTGGAAATTTCTTAATCTTTTCACTTTATGCAGAAATTATTTACTGTTAATCTCGTTGTGCTCCTCCTACTTAGACAAGTTATCAACTGAATAAATTCAAGTTAAAATCGAAGCAAAACACGTAACAAATCTCCATCAATCCAGATCTAGAACAAGTTCATGCACACATAGACAAAGTGACACAGTTATTTTTGGACAAATAGTCCCCGGAAAAACCCAATGCGGGAAAACCGGTCTCTAGCTACTAGAGGGTTTTATTATTAAGAATTTTTTGAATACAACAAGCTTGGGTTCCAGATCTAGAAAACCCCACAGAGAAATATTAGATCTATAGCTCACTGGCTGATCTAAGGCCAAAATAATGATTGATCCACACTCTCAAATGGGATTTACAAAACTCAGCCAAAATTATGGCCTAGAAACCCTAGTGCTGCCCCTGAAGCCTCTGCATCAGCCTCTGAAGCCCCTCTGACCCTCAGTGCTACTCCGGAAAGGTCTGCGTTATCCCAGACTAGGTGACGCAGACCCTACAATGCCCCTTAGGGTCTCTGCGTAACCCTTTGAGGGTTTCCTGTTGAAAATCACGCTTTCCTTGGAGGGACTATGTTGAAAATCACACTTTCTTTGGGAGTTAGAGCACAACTAATGCTACCCCAAATACACAAAATCTCAAAATTCCCTCTTAGCATCAAGGGTGTGCTCTAGCAATACATCACACTTATGCATTACATGATTTTGGGCACTGGTCTTGTGTTGTTGATGCTTGGCCTGCTGCCACTCAACTCTGCACTGTTGCTACCACTTTATACTGCTTCCCATGACTCTGTCGTTGGCACTGCAACCTCTGTACTGCAGCTCCTTCTCAATATGTTGCATCTATGCTGCTCATAGCACTGCCACTGCTGATCTGCTGCAATTGAATCTTCTACCCAATCTTTGACAAACAAGTCAGATGGGCTACATCCTCATCACTGAAGCTCCATAGGCTACAGATCTGTGCTGGCATCTGAAGAATGATGCACAGTTACAGCTCTACCTGCGTAAACAGACTCCCTCGGCACTACCGAAGTCACATCAACCCCTTGTGCTGAATTCTTTAACGCTACTGCTGCACTGCATTGTCCCTTTGCAGCCTTCTACGCTGTTGCAGCTCTGCACTGCGTAAGCAACTCTGCTCTGCGTTGCTGAAGTCACATCATCCTTTGCACTGCTATTGCTTCTACGCTGTTGCTGCCTTGCTCTGCGTTGCTCCTTCCAGTCTTCAGATCTGCCTCTACCTCTGCTTCATTTGTGATCTATGCACCCACTACTCCACTTGTCCTACTACTGTCTTAAGGCTATCATAGCTCGCATGTGATCCAAGAGATGAGCTGCTCAAGGATCTCGCCTATTTTCTTCTATGTAGCTCCTCTACATATCCATGTCACCCCACCTCCATGGTTCATGAGCACTCATGGCTACATCATCTTCCGACCCATCATCTACCACAGCTGCTTTGGAGGAAGATGCTTCCTTATCCTTTTTCTTCTGAGGACAATTTATGGCAAAATGTCTCATTTCACCACACTGGAAGCACTTGATCTTTGAGAGATCCTTCTTCTTCTTTTGTTGCTTCTTTGATGCCAATGTTGCATCTTCCTCATCTTCCTTCTTCACCTTGCTTGATCCCGAGCTATACTGCTTCTTGGTGAATCTGTAGAGTTCTTTTTGACGCAGAATTGACCACAAGCTGTCCCAATCTGAGAGGTCCGCTTTGCCCAAGATACTTTGGACAAAGGTTTCCCACTCATCCGTGACTGCATTGAGGGCAGTCCTCCCCATCACATCGTCCTCCACCTTTGCACCAGTTGCAGTCAACTGACCTCTAATCGACTGCAATCTGAAGAGGAAATGCTCCATGTCTTCTCCCTTGGTCATCATGAATGACCTCATCTGAGTCTCCAACAACATCTTTCTTTCGATAGATTTTCCCTCATATAGGGAGATCAAGGCCTTCCACATATCATTAGCTATCTTCTTCTCAGCTAAGTGTGGTACAATATGGTCCTTGATTCCATCCATAATCAGCGGCTTGGCATGCCCAGCAACCTCCTTATGCTTCCAAAGGAGATCCTGATCTATCGGTGTGGCCAGAGTTTGCTTTGCATGGTCTCTAAGATTGTATGCCTCAAGGAATATTAGGATCCTTGCCTTCCAAACCGAAAAGTTTGAGAGGCCATCTAGCCTATCCTGATCACGCAGTCCATGAGGAGCCATCTGCTTAGAATGTGTCGGAACTTCCTCTTCTTTTTGCTAGAGAAATGGATCTAAGGCCCTAGTGAAACAAGCACCTTCTACTCCCTCTAACAACTGATTTCCCTCCTTGGAAATCTACCAAATCAACTATGATTCAGCTCTTCTTTTATCCTCTGATCAAACTACAAGTTTATTTTGGCTAGAAACTCTCTGAGAAGCTGATCTCCTCCCGCTCTTTGTCACTTGTGCTAAGGCTAAAAATCTGAAATCTTTAGAAATTTAACCCCACCAGCACCTTCTGAATTTCTGCAACTTTTCTTCAGTCTTTTCTAGATCTGACATATTCAAATATGCATCACACTAGCTGGCTTCAGACTAGTCCAACGTTGTTTCTGAGCTACCTCTGCATAGTAGTTGCGTTGGCTTGCTAGGAGACAGCGTTAGACAGTGTCACCCTTCCCTTTGCGTGAATCTACCTCTGAAAACTACATTGTCCCTTCAGATCTCCATTTCTGCTGCTTTTCCAGCTACTTCCTACAACTAGAACCTTCAATCTCTTGCTGGTGACCCTCCTAGATCTGCAATTGCTCTAATACCATGTGGAAATTTCTTAATCTTTGCACTTTATGCAGAAATTATTTACTGTTAATCTGGTTATGCTCCTCCTACTTAGACAAGTTATTAACTGAATAAATTCAAGTTAAAATCGAAGCAAAACACATAACAGATCTCCACCAATCCAGATCTAGAACAAGTTCATGCACACATAGACAAAGTGAGACAGTTATTTTTGGACAAGTAGTCCCCGGAAAAACCCAATGCGGGAAAACTGGTCTCTGGCTGCTAGAGGGTTTTATTATTAAGAATTTTCTGAATACAACAAACCCGGGTTCCAAATATGGAAAACCCGACAGAGAAATATTAGATCTACAACTCACTAGTTGATCTAGGGCCAAAATAATGACTGATCCACACCCTCAAACGTGATTTACAGAACTCAGCCAAAATTAGGGCCTATAAACCCCAATGCTGCCACTGAAGCCTCTGCATCAGCCTCTGAAGCCCCTCTGACCCTCAGCGCTGCTCCGGAAAGGTCTGCGTTACCTCAGACTGGGTGACACAGGCCTTATGCTGCCCCTTAGGGTGTCTGTGTAACCCTTTGAGGGTTTCCTGCTGAAAATCACATTGTCCTTGGAGGGACTACGTTGTCCTTGCTGCTACAGCTTCCCTACTTCTTTGCGCTGTCCTCTGAGCTGATCTCTGCCTCTTGTGTATTCTAAATCCCGGGATCAGATCATCCCCTTGGCCTAAATTCCCCTCTCTGCAGTTGAAACACTTTTTAGTATTCTTAGCAAACCCACCCTAGAATCTCAGCTTAGCTTCAGTGCTCTACCTCTTTGTGTCTTGACAAATGACCCCAAGCCTTTCCTTTATACTTTTCTCATTGGGAAACCAACAGCCATGATCAGATCTTAAATCAATGGCTAAGATTAAAAGAAATTTTGATCTGTGTGACTTAAGACAATTTCATCACATGTTTAATTAAATTCACTTTAATTATTTAAGTTCCCTAAGTTTTAACTTAGGAAATATATTAAAATAATTAATTAATTTAATATCTCCTAAACCAGATGAAATTTCCCAATTCAATTTATGGGTTTTGTAGATCAAGTGTACTCTAGCCCCTCCACAAAATTTGGGAGCTAGCGCACAACTGATGCTACCCCAAATACACAAAATCTCAACATCTTTGAGATGGGAGGAGATGACAGCACAACATGGCCAAGGGACGGTCCTCCACCACCACCTCTTCCAAAAGCAGGAGGGTCAATGTTTGCACCGATCGGAGGGGTCCTTGCATCTTTGCGGGCAATACCCAAGTACTTAACAATGAAGGCGTGGGGGACAGTTCAAGGACAACGTGTCTCGGTGCCAGTGGACAGTGGAGCCACGCACAACTTCATAGATGCCGAGATGGTGTAGAGGCGGGGTATCTAGACTGAGGGGTTTGATGGATTCTCTGTACTAGTTCCAGGAGCTAGGACCATGCAGTATGTTCCATCTTTGATGGTGACCATGGGGACATATTCGGTGACAGACCATTTTTTTGTGGTCGACATTTCGGACACCAACATGGTATTGGGGGTCCAGTGGCTCATCATCCTTAGTAGAGTCAACATCGATTGGCACAAGTTGGAGATGGACTTCCTGGATAAGAAGAGCGAGAAACTGATGATGCTTAGGGGTATGCATATATAACCCCCTCATACAGTTTCTGCACATAGAATGGAGGCAAACTTCAGGCGGGGAGACATATAGTGGGCAGTTGAGATGAGGATTGCAGAAGTAGATGGTACATCTCGACCCACGCACCCCGATGTACAAGCCATCCTAGACCGTTACTCCACGGTTTTCGGGGACATTCCACCAGGGCAGCCACTTGATAGAGGGTTTGAGCACACTATCGAGTTGGAGCTCGATATTCTGGCCATGATCACCACCCCCTATAGGCATCCCAAGGTTTATAGGGACGAGATGGAGAGGGCTATTCATGAGCTCTTGGCATTGGGGCACATTAGGCCCATCTCCAGTCCTTTGGCTTCTTCTATTGTTTTGGTGAAGAAGAAGGATGGGATGATGAGGATGTGCATAGACAACAGGTCCCTAAAAAAGAAAATCGTGAAGAACCGCTACCCCATTCCCTGCATCAGTGAGTTAATGGACGAATTGAGGGGAGCGAAGTTCTTCTCCGAGATTGATCTGAGGTTGGGGATGTCCCCAAGACTGCATTCCTGTGTCACTATGGCCACTTCGAGTTTCTGGTGATGCCCTTTGGGCTGACCAATGCCCTGGCCACTTTCCAATCTTGTATGAACCCTATCTTCCGTGGCCAACTGAGGAAGTTTGTGCTAGTATTTTTCGACGATATTCTGATAGACAACCGCACGTGACAGGAGCACTTACAGCACATAGAGGTAGTACCGCGTATCCTGGAGGAGCAGCAGGTCTACACCAAGCTATCCAAGTGCGAGTTCGGTTTGACAGAGATACTCTATTTGGGGCATATCATTGGCGTGGATAGAGTGAGGGTCCACGAGGAGAAGATCAGGGCCATAAGAGATTGGCCAAATCCTAAGAATGTGACAAAACTTCGTGGGTTTGTGGGCATTTGCACCTACTACAGGAAGTTCGTAAAGGGCTTTTCTCATCTTGCAACACCCCTCACAAATCTAACTAAAAGGGGGACTTTCTGTTGGACCGAGAAAGCGCAGGGGGCTTTTGATTGGCTCAACCATGTGATGAGCAGTTGTCCGGCGCTCGCTCTACCCAACTTCACACAGCCATTTTTGTTGGAGTGCGATGCTTCCGGGGAGGGAGTAGGCGCAATACTGATGCAGGGGGGACACCCCATACCTTTTGAGAGCCGGAAGCTATTGCCGCATGACAGGCTGTACCCCATCTACGATAAAGAGATGTTGACCATCATGCATGTACTAGCCAAGTTTTTGTTGAGATTTTGTGTAGTGGGGGTAGCATCGGATGTGCTCTAGTTCCCAAAATTTGTGGAGGGACTAGAGTACACATGATCTACAAGACCGAGAAAGGGATTTGGGAAATTTCATCTGGTATGGGAGATATTTAATTAATTAATTATTTTAATGTATTTCCTAGGTCTAAACTTAGGAAATGAAATAATTAAAGTTAATTAAATTAAACATGTGATGAAATTATCTTAAGTCACACGGATCAAGCTTTCTTTTAATCTTAGCCATTGATTCTAGGGTAGGGTTTGCTAAGAATTTTCAGAAGTGTTTCAGCTGCAAAGAGGGGAGTTTAGGAAAAGGGGATGGTCTGATCCCTGTATCCAGAATCAGCAAGAGGCAGAGATCAGCTCAAAGAGGCAGCACAGGAAAGCAGGAGCAGTAGTGGCAAAGAGGGCAATGCATACGCAGCGCAAAGGCAGCTTCAGCTACGCATCCTTGGACAGCGTTAGGCAGTTGGAGACCCTCAAGGGCCGCATAGAGATTGCGTCACCCAGTCTGGGGTTACGCAACCCTTTTTAGGCCAGCGCAGGGGGACGCAAAGGCTACAAAGGCTGACGCAGGTGCTTCAGGGGCAGTGCTGGGTTTTATAGGGCCTAATTTTGGTTGAGTCCTGTAAATCCTATTTGAGGGTGTGGATCAGTCAATATTTTGGCTTTAGAACAGCCGGCGAGTTGCAGATCTATATTTTCTCTGTCGGGTTTTCCAGATCTGGAACTCAGATTTGCTGTATTCAGAAATATTCTTAATAATAAAATCCTCAGCCAAAGACCGATTTTCCCGCATTGGGTTTTTCCGAGGACTATTTGTCTAGAAAATCATTGTGTCACTTTGTCTATGTGTGCATGTACTTTCCTTCTAGATCTGAATTGGTGAAAGTCTGTTATGTGTTTTGCTTCAATATTAATCTAAATTTTTCAGTTGAAATAAGTAGGAGGAGCATAACCAGATCTAACAATGGATTTCTGCATAAGTAACATTCAGAAATTTTCACATGGTATCAGAGCAATTGCAAATCTAGGACAGTCACCAGCAGAAGACTGAAGGATCTTGCTGTAGAAAGAAGCATGAAGTGCAACAACAACAGCAGAAGAGCAAATCTAAAGGGACAACGCAGTTTTCCGAGAAGCAGAGTTACGCAGAGGGTAGGGTGACGCAATCTTACGCTGTCTCCCAGCAAGCCCATGCACTTAATGCGTAGAGGCAGTGCAGAGACAATGTTGGGATTGTTTGAAGCCAACCAGGGTGACGCAGATCTGAAACTATTAGATCCAGAAGTGCCTGAAGCATAGCTGCAGACCTTCGGAAGGTGTTGGTGGGGTTAAATTTATGAAGTTTTCAGAATTTTAGCCTAAGAACTAGTGACAGAGCGAGAGGAGATCAGCTTCTCAGAGAGTTTTTAGCCAAAGAAATTTGCAGATCGAAGAGAGTTGAATCATTGTTTGATTTGGCAAATTTCCAAGAAGGGAAATCAGTTGTCAAAGGGAGAAAAAGGTGTATGTTTCGCCAAGGACCTTAGATCCATATCTCTAGCAGAGAGAAGAGGAGCTTCGACAAATTTTTGAACAGATGGTTCCTCATGGATTGCGTGATCATGATAGATTGGATGGCCTGTCAAACTTTTCAGTTTGGAATGCTAGAATCCTGATAGTCCTAGAGGCATATCATCTAAGAGACCATGCAAAACAAGTTTTGGCCACGCCGACCAATGCAGATCTCTTGAGGAAGCATAATGAAGTTGTTGGGCATGCCAAGCAGTCGATAATGGATGGAATTAAGGAACATATTGTCCCACACATAGCTGAGAAGAAAACAACTAATGAGATGCGGAAGGCCTTAACAACCCTATATGAGGGCAAGTCCATCCAGAGGAAGATGCTTCTGGAAACTCAGATGCCGTCATTCATGATGACCAAGGGAGAAGACATGGAACATTTTCTCTTCAGATTACAGTTGATCAGAGACCAATTGATTGCCACGGGTGCTAAGGTGGAGGATTATGTGATGGTCAAGAGTCAGGACTGCTCTTAATGCGGTCACAGATGAATGGGAAACCTTTGTCCAAAGTATCTTGGGCAAAGCGGACCTTCCAGATTGGGACAGCTTCTAGGAAATCATGCGTCAAGAAGAACTCTGCCGATTCACCAAGAAGCAGTACAACACGGGATCAAGTAAAGTGAAGAAGGAAGATGAAGAAGATGCAGCCTTGGCATCAAAGAGGCAGTAGGGAAAGAAGAAGAAGGATCTATCAAAGATCAAGTGTTTCCAGTGTGGCTAACTAGGACATTTCGCCAGCAATTGTCCTCAAGAGAAAAAGGACAAGGAAGCTTCTTCTTCCAAGGTTTTTGTGACGGATGATGGGTCAAAAGATGATGCAACCATGAGCGCTCATGAACCACGAAAGTGGGTCGACATGGATCTGTAGAGAATCTACATAATTTCGGCGATATCCTTGAGCATCTCATCTCTGGGATCGCATTCGAGCCACGGGAGCCTTAAGACAGTGGCGGGATAAGTGGAGCAATGGGTGCATAGATCACGGATGAAGTAGAGGCAGGATCTAAAGACTGGAAGGAGCAACGCAATGCAGATGCAGCAATAGCGTAGGGGCTAATGTGACTTCAGCAGCGCAGAGCAGAGCAGCTTACGCAGAGTAGAGCTGCAGCAGTGTAGAAGGCTTCAGGGGAACAGCGCAGTGCAGCAGCAGCGTGAGAGATTTCAGCACAAGGGGCTGATGTGACTTCAGTAGTGCAGAGGGAGTATGCTTACGCAGTGCAGAGCTGTAGCAGTGCATCATCCTCAAGATGACAACACAGATCAGCAGCCGATGGAGCTTCGATGATGAGGTTACAGTCCAACTGACTTGTCTATAAAATATTGGGCAGGAGATTCAGTTGTTTCTCTCAACAACTGAAGTTGTAGTGCAGTAGTTAGTAGTGGCAATGCTAGGGGCAACACGGATGCAGCAGATTGAGAGGGAGCTGCAGTACAAATGTGGCAATGGCGGTGACAACGTCATGGGTAACAGTACAAAATGGCAGCAGCGGTGCGTTGATGAAGGGTAGCAGGCCAAAGCATCAACAACACAGACACTAGTGCCCAAAATCTTGTGATACATGGTGTGATGTATTGCTAGAGCAGACTCCAGGCTAAGAGGGAGTGTTGAGATTTTGTGTAGTGGGGGTAGCATCGGATGTGCTCTAACTCCCAACATTTGTGGAGGGACTAGAATACACATGATCTACAAGACTGAGAAATGGATTTGGGAAATTTCATCTGGTATGGGAGATATTTAATTAATTAATTATTTTAATGTATTTCCTAAGTCTAAACTTAGGAAAATGAAATAATTAAAGTTAATCAAATTAAACATGTGATGAATTTATCTCAAGTGACACGGATCAAGCTTTCTTTTAATCTTAGCCATTGATTCAAGATCTGATCATGGCCATTGGTTTCCCAACAAGAAAAGTATAAAGGAAAGGCTTGGGGTCATTTGTAAAGACACACAGAGGCAGAGCACTGAAGCTAAGCTAAGATTCAAGGGCAATGTTTGCTAAGATCTATTTAGTGGCCAACTCCCAGCTGTAGGAGAAGATCCTACACGCAACCCATGATTCACCATTGGTCGGGCACTAAGGGTACACCAAAACTTACAGGACCATCAGAGAGAGGTTCTCATGGAAGGGCATCAAGGAGGATGTTCTGCGACACATCAGGGAGTGTGAAATGTGCCAACGAAACAAGGGGGAGATGACACATTTAGTAGGATTGCTTCAGCCACTCCCCATCTCCGAGGGGAAATGGGAGAGCATCTCAATAGATTTCATCACTGGGTTTCCCATGGTACAGGGCAAAGATTGCATTTATGTGGTTGTGGATCACTTGACCAAGTGTGCTCACTTTTTCACGATCTTGCCCAAGTACACAACCTCACAAGTGGTTGAATTGTTCTTCAAAGAGGTATTCTGATTGCATGGTCTCCCCAATACCATTGTCAATGATCGAGGTCGCCGTTTCATGGGGGGATTTTGGCAGGAGCTATTTTTATTGGTAGGTACGGAGCTCACTCCTAGTATGAGCTACCATCCCCAAACAGATGGCCAAACAGAGATAGTTAACAAGTGGCTGGAGGGCTACTTGCAAAACTATGTCACCGGTTAGCAGAAGGCGTGGTTGAGGTGGCTACACATGGGGGAGTACTGCTACAACACCACCTACCACATTTCCATAGGTATGTCTCCATTTTGTGCTTTGTATAGTTATGATGCTCTGACTTTCGTTGATGTCATGTTTGGAGACAGTAAGGCCCCCAGGGCCAAGGAGTGGATCCAGGATAGCTAAGACATTTGGAGAGCTCTCGAGGACATCTTGCGGGCAACACAGAACCAACAGAAGATTTATGCTAACAGGTGCTACGTGGAGAGACACTTTGACGTTGGGGATCTAGTGTACCTGCACCTCCAACCATATAAGTGGTCCACATTGAAGCAGAAGGGAGCAAAGAAGCTGAAGCCACGCTTTTATGGGCCTTATAGGGTCACTCGAAGAGTGGGGGAGGTAGCATATGAGTTGGAGCTACCCCCGGGGAGCCCAGTGCACAACATATTCCATGTATCTTGCCTGAAGAAGGCTCTGGGCCGGCAGGTGACGACAGCAACTAAGTTGCCTCTCATGGATGATGAGGGGCATTTGGTACTTCATCCGGAAGCTATATTGGATACCAGGGAGTGGCACTTAAGGAGCAGGGTGGTGAAGGAATACTTTATCAGATGGAGGAACCTCCCGGATCAGGATGCCACTTGGGAGGGGGAGAAGATTCTTCAACACCCATCTTTGCAGTTGCTTGAGCATAAGCAACATTCTAGCGGGGAGGAACGTAATATCCCCAATTAGTAGTCAACTAATTGGGAATATTAATTTTTGACATATTTTGGTTTTCCTACTGTTAGGTAGAAATAATGTGGGTCGAGACCCACAAATCATATTAAAGCTAGCAGAAGTATTTTTCCTATAGTTAGAGGAAAAAATTGCGGCCTTAGTGGGGGTCGGGAGAGCCAATGAGAAGGCTCTGCATTTGGCTGAGTGGTAGCGCTGAGAGTGGCCAAGGAGGGCCAGCGCAAGAATGAATGGTGAGGGGGAAATGCAGTCCTAGGTGGGGCCCAAGAGGCAAGTTGGGCTATTGGGGACAAAAGGGAAGAGGCAACTCACTCCTCATCATTCATTCACCGAAGTATTTTTTGTCTTCTTGACTGAGCACACTTGAGCCAGAGAGCCAAGTTTGCAGTGTTGTTTAGCACAAGAGATTTTCAAGCGGAGATCTCAACATCTGCCTCGGGGGACTTCGAGTGCCTGCTCAAGAGAGGGAGTTCCACCATTTTGGGAGAGAGATTCAGAGCATCACCAGCAGGAGGATGCAGTCCCTTTAGGACAGCACAGAGATAGTCTAGACAGTGCAGTGATTACACAGTTCAGCCGAGGGGAAGTGTTGGGAGTAAGGGGTTGAAATGGAGATCAGCTGGAGGATTTGGAGTGGAGGCTAGCCACCTCCTATTAGAGATTTTGGTCATGTTTAAGAGGAATTTTCCAATAGTTTCAGCCAAAAGGTCGAATTCCCTAACAGAGTAGTGTGCCAAGCCCAAAAGGGCCATTTTTCGGGGTCGAGCTTTCTGCAAACCCTTCGCGAGTTTTTGTGATTTTAGTGAGAGGAGTCTGGTGACCAATTCCCAGAATTTTCTGAGCACGGGAGCTAGGCCAACCAACAGTTCGAAATTAGGCAGCATCAGTAAATTCCAGGACTGGACAACATAGTGGGTGAGCCACACAAAGCATACTTCAGCAGTTTATTTGCTAGGATTAGAGTTGTTATTCTGCCTAACTTGAGCAGGCCTAGGTATTGTCCTTCTAAGCACAATATTGTACTCTTTCCCAGTATTTTAATAAGATGGCTCAGGGTTGAATTTGGTCTCATTTCTTGTGTATTTAATGGTGTTTTCAATTTTGTTGTAGTTACTTGTCTATTTCCACTTTTATTACTATTAATCCCCATTTGGTGATATTACAATCACTCTGGTACATGACTGCACCAACTGCAACTGGTTCATCCTGATACTGAATACTGTGGGCCCCCATAGCCAAGTACTAATCCAAGAGGTGGATTCCTCAAGGATCATGCCCATCTGTAGCACTCTAGGGCTAAAACACCAAGTCACCCCACCTAGAGGTATATCGACAAACATAGCAAAGTCTTCCTCCAACCTAGAGGAAAGCCTATCGATCTCTGCAGAAGCTACCTACTGGTCCTACTTCTCCTCTTTTTCCTTCTTCCTAAGAGGACATTGGGTACTGTAGTGGCCTAGCTCACCACATCTAAAGCACTTGACCTTTTACAAGTCCTTCTTCTTCCTCTGCTCCCCCTATCCCTAAGTGGGACCCTTAGATGCAAGGGCAACATTCTCCTCCTCCTTAACCACCTTCGGTCCACTGTTGTTGTTGCCACTAATGGAGCTCTTTAATAGAGGTTGCATCAACTCCTCCTGCTGCAAGTCGGCCCACATTCGGTCCCATCTTGGTAGCATGTCTCTACCTAATATACTTTTGACGAAGACCTGCCACTCCTCAGAGACACTATTGAGCACCAACCACACTAGCTCAGATGCTTGAGGCACTACCCCAACAGCTGACAACTCATCTTGGACTTCCTGAATCCTAGTGAGGTAGGGGTCTATGCCTTCCCCTTTCTGCATTCGGATGAGCCTCAACTTCTCTTCAACATACATCTCCCGCTGCCTCAGAAGTACCTTGATATAGTGTGGCGAGAGCCTCCCACATATGGTTGGCAATATCTTTGTCAGCTATATGCAAGACTATATGATCTCGAACACCATCCAAGATCAACTGCTTCGCCCGCGCCATCTCTTTCTTGTACTCTTTCTGCTGATTTTCATCCTAGGGAACCACCACTACTGCATCAATATAGGCTTTCAGACCATATTCATCTAGAAAGGACATCATTGCCTTCTAGTTGATGTAGTTGGAAGCTCCATCCAACCTGTCTTGATAATAAAGCCGAGCAGTGGCCATCTCAACAAAATGTCAAAAAGTCCCTCTTCCCCTGTGCTCGATGTGAAAATTCCAAACCGGAATCCTATTGGAACAACTGGAAATTATTCTCCTAATTTTTAATTCAATTTAGCAATTTATTTGTTGTTTTCTACAAAAAATACTGAATAAATCACACTCCAATCTACACAAATAAAACCGTGGAAGAATAAAACGCTAGTAGAAATTCTAGAACACACACATAAAATTAACACAATTATTTTTGGACAAAATTCCTCGGAAAAACCTCAATGCGAGAAAATCATTGCAGCAGCAGAGGGTTTTATTATTAAGCAGTAATGAAATAATTTGAGTACAATCTGGATGCCAAATACTGGCAATCTTGCAGAGAAAATACTAGAAAAAATATCTTGAGGGAATTTACCCTCACTCCAAGCAATCCCAGCTCTTGAATGCTTACTGGAAATCAATTTGTCCTCCTTGATCATCACAACTACTAAATCACCTCTACGTAGTCTGCTACACACTTAGCCCGAAACAATTGAAGATCAAGTCGAAATTGACCCTCCGGCACTCTGGAAATAGTTTCTGGCCTCTAGAACGGAAAACTAGCGTCACCCCAACAAAATCAAATTGCTTGCTGAAGCTTTTACGTTGCCTCTGCGAAACTTCCTGGATAATTCTCAGACTTTCTCTGCAATGCACTCACCGGATTTGGAAATCTTCTTCCAACTTCACTGTCTCTGCTCCTCTCTCACTACAATTTTTGGCTTTTCTGGCAACTGACTGCTGCTACACTGGAAATCGATCTGCCAAGAAAATCGAACTACGTAATATTCCTAATGGAAATCTTCAATGATGAACAAGCAAAACATATCAAAAAAAGATACAAAAATTAATAGCACATTTATAACCAAAAATCTCCATGAAGATTTGAGCCATTTTATTAATAAATGAGAGTACAATATGGTGTTGGAAAGAGTGCACCTGGGCTTGCACCAGGCAAGCTAGCAGAGCCCGGGTGAAAGATATGAAGCCCCTCTCTGATTTGCTATTGCACTTTGCTGAACACTGCACTAAAACTGCCCAAAAATATGTTGTTGGTTGCAAAGAACTATTGCTACGACCTCCTCTGATGCTCAAAATTTTTTGGCAAATCAACCCCAGGCTCTCCAACAATAACCCATAAAAAACCTCAAAGGAATTGGCCGAATGTTGATCTCAGAATTTCAGCCCAGTTTTCCCCTAGCTCCTCCAGTCGTTGGCCAAGTTCGAATCCCTGTTTGGCCCCTCAATTCCACCCAGAAAATTCTGCCAAATTAATCTAGGCTTCTCCTCAATAAACCCAGGAAAACCCAGAAAGGATTCACCCAAAGCTTGATCCCAGAAATTAGCCCTCTTGGGCTTGGCTCTCTAAATTGTTGGGAAATTCTGACCTCCTGATAAAACTGTTGTTGGATGCCACCAAAATGCCTCAAAAATCCCTGTTAAAAGGCTCCAAGCAATCCTCTGCGAAAACTCCACTCACCCCTTTACTCTCGAAGTGAATCCCTCAAGGGATTGCGCAACTAGGAATGTCTCTGTGTTGTCGGTGAAGTAACTATGTTGTAGATGAGGCTCTCTGCTTCTAGACTGATCAAATCTGTGGTGAAGCACCTTCCTTGGGCTGGCACTCAAAGTCCATCAAAGCAAAGGATGGGATTATCAGAGAACTTTTGAGGTCTAAAATGGGCCTCCTAAGAAAAATGTACAACTAAAATAAACTTTATAAGAACCAATAGGATTCAAGATGATGATGTCAACCATGGGGGATGTTTCACCATTTTTGGGGTAAAAAAGTAAAAAGATTAAAAATTAATAAAATACTAAAACTACTTTCAACTGTTAAAATTTGGGTACCAAAGGACAAGTGGTTCCCTAAGGCTTTGATCTTTGGCCTAGGGAAAAGTGTCCACTTTTTTTGTACTTATTCTCCTAAAGTGACTTTATAAGCAGTAAATTCAGTCTAATTTAAAAGTGACTTTATAAGTGATAAAATTACATTCTAATATTAAAGTGATTTTATTAAAGTCAATGAAGAATTAGAAAGTGAAAAAGTGACTATGGAAATAAAAGGCTGAGTGGGTCTTTATTTAAGTGGGTGAGTTAAAAAATAGAAAGTGAGAATTAAATGCACAGTTATTCTCATCCCTAGATCTAAAAGAATCTCAGCCATTAGATCTTAGGGTTACCCAAAAGGTCATTTAGGGTAAAAGGAAAGAAGAAGAAAAAAAAATGATCAATTCAGTCTTTCATGAGCATTTGAGAGAAAAAGAAGAGAGAGCAAGGAGAAGATTTCTAAGCAAGGAGGAAGTCAAGGAGAGCATTAAGGGGGCATTCAGCGAATCCGTACAGCAACATTTATTGGCACACATCCCAAGGCAAAATCCGTACAATAGAGTTCAGGCACGTTTTCCAAGGAGAAAAGTCACAGAAATCGAGGAAGAGGGACAATAGCATTCAACACGAATTTTGAGGACTGTTGTACTTTTCCATACAGTACATACAGTCCGTACGCCCTGTTTTGGGCATGATTTTTGAGGCAGCTGTACAACATTAAATGCTGTAATTTATTGCTATTAATTTTGTTTTGATGTTGGCACGTTTTCCAAGGCAGAGTTCAAACACGAAAATCGAGATAAGTTGTAATTTGTGGTTGCTGGAATTTTTACTGTGTTATTCAGTTTCTCTGTAAAAGTTTTTCTGAAATAAATATGAACTCTCAAACTGGTTTTCCCCAAGAGTTGTAGAGTGTTTTTCCAGAGTCACATTGACCAAAAATCTGTCATTTTCTGTGTGTGGCTGTTATATTTTTGCTATGTTTTATTTCTACATTTTGCAGCAGTGATGAAATCTCCAAATTTATGTTTTCAGAAATTATTGTCATTTTAAGATTTTAGTATTTTTATCATGCTTGGATTTAAAACTAAATGCATGGAGTGATAAGGGAAAATTTTACATGGTATCAGTGCTTAGTTGGCTGGAAACTGCATTTTGGGACAAGTGAAAAGTTACAGCAAGCTGATTTTTTACACAGAAAATAAAAAACCTTTACCCAGATTTGAAATTTCAGTTTTATAGGATAGTGAATCATGTCTTTGGGTTTGAGGGTTGAAGACAGGTTAGATGGGTAGAGTAACTACAGTGCATGGAGGGAGAATCCAGAGTATCTTTGAGGAAGCAGAAGTTTGGGGCATTATGGTACATACCACACAGCACCCAGTAGCAGTATCTGTTGACCCTATGTAGAAATTTGATAACCAACCCCGGTTTTCAATTTCTCCTTATTTCTCCCATAAAGTTAAATGCCCATTCCCACAGCCATACATTTAACAAGCTAGAAAAATAAATATTTTCTAAAAACACTAATTCTGGAAATTTCACAATGCTGAAATGCAGAAATAAAAACTCAGAAAAATAAATCAGCCACACAGAATTTTGACACACTGATTTTTTGTCAATGTGACCCTGGAAAAACCCCCTACAACTCTTGGAGAAAACCAGTTCGAAAGTTTCTTCTTATTTCTGATAAATTCTTTTACAGTGAACAGCGAGCGATACACAGTAAAAATTATAACAAACACTAAAAACCACTTATCTTGATTTTCGTGCCACCTTCCACCTTGAAAACCGTGTCAAACAGCAAACAGAAAATTTATTGAAAAATTACAGCATTAAATGTTGTCCTTGCTGTCTTGAAAAACGTGCCAGAACTGCCTGTATGGACTGTACGGATTTTGTACGGACAGGATAGCAGCCCCTTCCTCGATTTGCATGCCCAGAAATTCTGCCTCGAAAATCGTGCTCCTTTGATGTTGATTCTGCTCCTCGAAAACAGTGTTGCCCTTTCCTTGAAATGCATGCAAACTATTGTACGGATTTTCAACCTTGGGAAGCGTGCCCTCCTGCTGTACAGATTTGCTGTGTGTCTTTTACTGCTCTCCCTCCGCTCAGAAATTTCTCTTCAGCTTTCTCTCCCCTCTCAATCTACTCATGAAAAAATGAATGACCTTTTCCCTCCTTTTCCTCCTTTAACCTAACCCTAAGTGACTTTTGGGGAATCCCTAAATCTAATGGCTAAGATAGTTTTAGATCTAGGGCTGAGATTAAATGCTCATTTAAATCTCACTTTCTATTTTTTAATTCACTCCACTTTAATAAAGACCCACTTAGTCATTTATTTCCAAAGTCACTTTTCCTTTCTAATTTCATTAACTTTATTAAAGTCACTTTTAAATTAGACTTTAGTAACTTTATCACTTAAAGTCACTTTTAAATTAGATTTGACTTTATAACTTTATAAAGTCACTTTAGGAGAAAAATTAAATTCTTTTGGACACTTTTCCCTATGCCAAAGATCAAATCCTTAGGGAACCACCTGTCCTCCAGTAACCAAATTTCAACACTCCCTCTTACCAAGGAAGGTGTTCCTCACCACACCCATCTTGTCTTTGAAGTAGACATGCTTGCCCCGTGGTAAGGCTTTGGTAAGAATATCTGCAACCTGCTCATCAGTGAGAATATACTCAAGCTTCACAGCTGCCTTCTGAACATAGTCTCTGATAAAATGATATTTGATCCCGATATGCTTTGACCTATCATGAAATACTGGATTCTCCGTGAGTTTAATGCAACTTTGATTATCATACCAAATCACTAAAGGTCTCAACGGCTGACCAAATAAGCCAAACAACATCTTGCGAAGACAGATGGCCTCACAACTAGCTAGACTGGCTGCCATGTACTCTGCTTCCGTTGAACTCAATGCTACTGACTGCTGCTTCCGGCTGAACCACGACACCACTGTCGAACCCAAACCAAAACAACACATTGAAGTGCTCTTCCTATCAAAAGCACAACCTGCCCAATCAAGATCAGTGTAACCTGCCAATCTCATTCCATCCCCCTGCCTATAATCCAGACCACAATCCGTTGTCCCCTGCAAGTACCGCAAAATGTGTTTTGCAGCAACCTAGTGCACCCTCCTAGGCTCACACATGAACTAGCTCATCGTGTTGACTACAAAACATATATCTGGTCTAGTGTTGACCAAATACATCAAGGAACCAATCAGCTGTCTATACAATGTGGGATCCATCAACTCAGAATATGAAGCGTGAAGCTTCTTCCAGTTGGTGATCATCGGTGTTGACATGGGTCTACAATCCTCCATGTGGAATCTGCCAAGGATGTCCACAATATACTTCCCCTGCCCCAGGAAGAAATGCCCCTCCTCCTGCCACACCTCCAAACCCAAAAAGTAATGCATCAAGCCAATGTCCTTCATCTCAAACTTCGACGCAAGATCTCTCTTGCAATGCTCTATGAGTCTCTCTGCACCCGTAATGACCAAGTCATCCACATACAGCACCAGAATGAGAGGCTCCTCACCTATCACAATAAAGTAAAGGTTCGAATCTGCATCACTCTTTGTGAAACCCATCTCCTGCAAGTATGTATCTATCCTAGAGTACCAAGCTCTGGGAGCTTGCTTCAGGCCATAAAGGGCCTTCTTCAGTCTGCACACATGGGACTCCTTCCCATGCACCTCAAAGCCCTGTGGCTGCTCAATGTACACCTCCTCCTGTATGAAGCCATTGAGAAATGCGGTCTTCACATCCATCTGGTGGATCTTCCAACCCATCTCTGCTGCTATCAATATGATGGAGCGAATCGAAGTATATCGAGCCACGGGAGCGAAGGTCTCCTCATAATCAACTCCCTCTACCTGGGAGAACCCTCTAGCCACAAACCTTGCTTTGAATTTCTCAATGCTGCCATCTGCAGCATGCTTTCCCTTGTAAAGCCATCTGGAAGTAACCACGGATTTGCCCTCAGGCCTCGGCACCACCTCCCAAACATCATTCTTCATGATAGAAGAATACTCCTCCTGCATGGCCTCTCTCCAGACCTGCTGGCTAGCTGCCTCCTCATAGCTAGAAGGCTCAGAGTCAATGATGTTGGCAACCATTGCCATATAGCTACAGAACCTCTCAGGTGGTCTGCTCTCTCTGACCGGCCTCTTAGGCCCAACAACAGATGTGGCCTCTCTCAAGGTATCCTGAAGCCACTTGGGCTTCCTCTTCCCTGAGCACACTTCTCCCACTAGAGAATGAAACTCCTCCTCCTCATCATCAGGAGCCTGAACTCCTGACTGTCTGTCTGTTGTCCTCCTGCCTGAACCTGAACTTGTAGATGCTGAAGTACCGTGTGAACTGTCCATCAGTGGACTCCCTAGTGAACTACTCTGTGGACTGCTCTGCTTGCTGCTCAAAGCACCACCCCTCTAACTCTGTGAGCCACTGCTCACTGATGGACCTGACACCGTAATCGATGTACCTCCGGATCCTCCTGATCCTTGTGACTAACTCAGCTGCTCCTGAGGGTCTGGCTGATCCAGATACTCTAACTCTAGTGAACTCTTGAAAGCCCTCTCCTCCTCGAACTTCACATCTCGCCTGACAACAACTCTCCTCTGTGCGGGAATATAAATCCGAAAGGCCTTCGAGGTCTCACTGTAGCCCACAAAGACACTGTTCTCTGTGGTGGGATCTAGTTTGTTCCTCTTCTCCTTGGGTATGTAGGAGAATGCAATACACCCAAAGATACGAAGATGACCAATATCAGGCTTCTTCCCAGAAAAGCCTCCTCTGGAGTCACATGCCCCAAGGACGATGCAAACTCCTATTCTGCAAATATACAGCAGTGTTGCAGGCCTCTGCCCACAAAAACAATGGTAACCCCTGATCATGTCGCATGGCTTTGGCAGCCCCTCCGATGGATCTGTTCTTCCTCTCCGCAACCCCATTCTGCTGGGGGTTGTAAGGAACTGTAAATTCCCTCCTAATGCCTGCCTCCGCATAATAATCAACAAACTCACCAAGGGTGTACTCTCCAACATTGTCCAACCTCAGGGACTTGATCTTCCAACCTGTCTAAGTCTCCACAAGAGCTCTGAACTCCTGAAACCGCTTGAAGACCTCACTCTTGGTCTTCAAGAAATAAATCCAGGTCCTCCTGGAGTGATCATCAATGAATAATACATAATACTCATATCCACTCAAGGAAACATGAGACATCCGACCGCTCACATCGGAATGAATCAAATCAAGTATCCCAGTCGATCTGCTATCACTGCTGGGAAAAGGGGATTTGGCAAACTTGCCCATCGCACATCCTTTGCATGTATCAAAGTGATCAGTACTGAAATATGGCACACCTGTAGTGATCTCCTGCAATGTCCTCAAGGCTCCATGATATATGTGCCCCATCCTGCAGTGCCAAATCTCACACAGCTCTGAACTGCTAGCTCTGTTGTCGGTACTACTACTCAATGCAAAAAGGGGTTGAAATGCAAACTTGTACACCTTTGCATGGCGTACACATATCGCTCTCGCTGAATCAGCTGGAGCGCCCTTGGGATATATCAGCACCTGTCCTCTCCTGAACAATATCTCATATCCTCTGTCCTCCAATGCTAAGACGGATATGAGGTTCTTCCTCATCCCTGGAACATATAGAACATCTGACACCTTCAAGGGAGGTTTGGGTTCCCTATCAAATGTCAATGTCCCTACACCGACTGCTCTAACAAAGCTATCATCTCCGAGTACTACCTCTATATTAGTATCACTCTCTGAAAGCTCTGAGAAGTACTCATGGACTCCTGTCATATGACATGAAGCCCCACTGTCAACATACCAGGTACTTGAAGATGCTCCGCTAGTGGAGGGAAATGCACACTCCCTCTCAACCTCCGTGGCAGGTGATCCTGCATTAGTGGACTCACAAGAAATAAACCCGAACTCCCAGTCAAAGCTATCCGTAAAGTTCTCTATCTCTGTTGATGCTGCCATACTCTGGTTCTTCCCCTTCTTCTTCTTCTCCAGACACAACTGCATAGTGTCTCATCTTCTGACAATTCCAACACTTCACCTTGAAATAGTCCTTCTACGTGTTCCCCTGTTTACCTTTACCTTTGCCTTTGACCCCACCAACACTTGTGGAAGCTTGCTTTTTTCCCTTGCCTTTCTTGCCTCCTGCCAACAATACTACATCCTCATCCTGCTCAACTGGTTTGGCTGCTCCAAGCTGGCTCTTTCTGATTTCTGTCTGTATGCAATCATCCCAGAACCTCTCCCAAGAGAGAAGGGTTTCACGTGCACAAACCCCATCAGCAAAGTTCAGCCATGAACTAGGAAGACCATTCACTGCAATCCGCACCAACTCAGTGGGTGGAATGACCTCTCCAACTGCCAATGCATCTCTCACATTATTAATGTTTGTGAGATATCCATCTGCACTATCAGTCCTACCCATCTTAATGGTCTTCAACTTCTCCCTTAGGACCATTTTCCTGTTCTCATTGGTACTCTGGTAGAGATTGGTCAATGTTGTCCACATCTCATGAGCATATCTCTTTCCTCTCACATGAGGAATGCAATGGTCTTTGATTCCATATAGAATCAGTGTCTTATCCTTGTTATTCTTTTTATTAAAGGTAACAAGGTTCTGTGCGGTATGCACCATGATATCTCAGACTTCTGCCTCCTCAAAGATACTCTGCATTCTCTCCTTCCATACACTATAGTTACTATGCCCATTCAACCTATCCTCCACCCTCAAGCCCAAAGACATGCTTGCTATCCTAATAAACTGAAAATAACACTGTTGTAGTAAAGGTAATGATTTCTGTGTGAAAAATCAGCTTGCTGTAATTTCTATGTGAAAAAATCAGTTTGCTGTAATTTTCCTTCTTGCTGTCCCAAACTGTCTTTTTCAGCAAAATACCTCTGACACCATGTAGAAATTTGATAACCCAACCCCGGTTTTCAGTTTCTCCTTATTTCTCCCATAAAGTTAAATGCCCATTCCCATAGCCATACATTCAACAAGCTGGAAAAATAAATATTTTCTAAAAACACTAATTCTGGAAATTTCACAATGTTGAAATGCAGAAATAAAAACTCAGAAAAATAAATCAGCCACACAGAATTTTGACATGCTGATTTTTGGTCAATGTGACCCTGGAAAACCCCCTACAACTCTTGGCGAAAACCAGTTTGAAAGCTTCTTCTTATTTCTGATAAATGTCTTTACAGTGAACAACAATACACAATAAAAATTACAGCAAACACTAAAAACCACTTTTCTCGATTTTCGTGCCACCTTCAACCTTGAAAACCGTGCCAAACAGCAAACAGAAAAATTACAACATTAAATGTTGTCCTTGCTGCCTCGAAAAACGTGCCAGAACTGCTTGTACAGACTGTATGGACAGGACAGCAGCCCCTTCCTCGATTTTCGTGCCCAAAAATTCTACCTCGAAAATCGTGCTCCTTTGTTGTTGATTCCGCTCCTCGAAAACACTGTTTTTCTTTTCTCGAAATGCGTGCAAACAATTGTATGGATTTTCTACCTCGATAACTGTGCCAATAAATGTTGTTGTACGGATTTTCAGCCTCGGGAAGTGTGCCCTCCTGCTGTACGGATTTTCTATGTCTTTTGCTGCTCTCCCTCTGCTCAAAAATTTCTCTTCAGCTTTCTCTCCTCTCTCAATCTGTTCATGAAAGAATGAATGACCTTTTCCGTTCTTTTCCTTCTTTAACTTAACCCTAAGTGACTTTTGGGAAATACCTAAATCTAATGGCTGAGATAGCTTTAGATCTAGGGCTAAGATTAAATGCTCATTTAAATCTCACTTTCTATTTTTTTAATTCGCCCCACTTTAATAAAGACCCACTTAGTCATTTATTTCCAAAGTCACTTTTCTTTTCTAATTTCACATTGACTTTATTAAAGTCACTTTAAAATTAGACTTTAGTAACTTTATCACTTAAAGTCACTTTTAAATTACTTTAGGAGAAAAATTAAATTCTTTTGGACACTTTTCCCTAGGCCAAAGATCAAAACCTTAGGGAACCACCTGTCCTCCGGTAACCAAATTTCAACACCCTATACAATTAGCAGAGTTCAATAAAAAGAATGCTAAGGCCAACAGACTGATTTTGGATGGGGTCAAAGATCATGTCATTCTTCATGTGAGAGGAAAGACTTATGCACATGAAATGTGGACAGCGTTGACCGGTTTTTAACAGAGCTCAAATGAGAACAGAAATATGGTCCTAAAGGATAAACTGAAGGCCATAAAAATGGCTAAGACTGACAGTGCTACAACATACCTCACCAAGATCACTTCGTTGAGAGATGAGTTGGCAGTCGTAGGTGAGACCATTGCACCCACTGAGTTGGTGAAGATAGCTTTGAATGGACTTCCCAAGTCTTGAGAGAGTTTTGTAGATGGTATTGTTGCACGTGAGAACCTTCCTGGATGGGAGAGGTTGTTGGATGATTGCATTCAAAATGAGATCACGAAGAACCATCTTGGGGCAGCCAAACAGGGGGAGGAGGATGACAATGTGGCATTGTTAGCAAGAGGCAAGAAAGGAAAAGTAAAGAACGGTGCTTCCACCAGTGGAGGCAAAGGGAAAGGTAAAGACAAGCAGGTGAACATAGAGGACTATTCCAAGGTCAAATGTTGGAATTGTCAAAAGATTGGACACTATGCTGTTGTGTGTCCAGAGAGGAAGAACAAAAAGGGAAAAGAGAAAACCATGGCAGCTTCTGCAGAGATAGAGGGCTTCTCAGAGAGCTTTGATCAGGAGTTTGGGTTCATAGCTTGTGAGGGCTCCAGTGCAGGATCACTTGCCATACAGGTTCAAAGGGAGTGTGCACTCTCCTCTACTAGTAGAGCATCTTCTAGCATTTGGTATGTTGACAGTGGAGCTTCTCGTCATATGACAGGAGTCAGGGAGTACTTTTTAGAGCTATCAGAGAGTGATACTGATATGGAGGTAGTACTTGGTGATGACATCATTATTAGAGCAGTCGGTGTGGAACATTGACATTTTATAAGGAACCCAAACCTCCCTTGAAAGTGTCAGATGTTTTATATGCGCCTAGAGTGAAAAAGAACCTGATATCCGTTTCAACACTTGAGGACAGAGGGTATGAGGTGTTGTTCAAGAGTGGACAGGTGCTCATATATCCTAGGGGAACTCCAGTTGCTTTAGCTAGAGTGATTGGAGTATGCCATGCTAAGGTGTACAAGTTCTCATTCCAGCATTTGATGGCATTGAGTAGCAGCACCAGAGACAGGACTGACAACAGATCTAGCAGTTCAAAGTTGTATGAGATTTAGCATCGTAGGATGGGTCACATGTATCATGGGGCCTTGAGGACATTGCGGGAGATCACCACTGGTGTGCTAGATTTCAGTTCTGATCACCTTGATGTATGTAGAGGATGTGCTATGGGGAAGTTTGCAAAATCCCCTTTTCCCAGCAGTGACAGCAGAGTGACAGGAATCCTTGACTTGATTCATTCTGATGTGAGTAGTCAGATGTCTCATGTATCCTTGAGTGGCTATGACTATTATGTTTTATTCATTGATGACCACTCCAGGAAGACCTGGATTTATTTCTTGAAGACCAAGAGTGAGGTCTTCAAGCAGTTTCAAGAGTTCAAATCTCTTGTGGAGACCCAGACAGGTAGGAAGATCAAAGTACTCAGGTCGGACAATGGAGGTGAGTATACCCTTGGTGAGTTTGTGGATTTTTGTGCTGAGGCAGGCATAAAGAGGGAGTTCATGGTTCTTTACAACCCCCAGCAGAATGGGGTGGCAGAGAGGAAGAACAGATCCACTGTAGGGATTGCCAAAGCCATGCTTCACAATCAGGGGTTACCTTTATTTTTGTGGGTAGAGGCCTACAACATTGTTGTTTAATTGCAAAACAGGAGTCCACATCGTGCCTTGGGGAATGTGACTCTGGAGAAGGCTTTTTCTAGGAAGAAGCCTAACATTGGGCACTTTCGTATCTTTGGGTGCCTTACATATTCCTATGTCCCCAAGGAGAAGAGGACCAAGCTAGAACCTACTGCAAACAAAGGCATCTTAGTGGGTTATAACGAGACCTCGAAAGCTTACTGAATTTACATTTCTGCGAAGAGGAAAGTGGTTTTCAAGCAGGATGTAAAGTTCGAGGAGGAGAGAGCTTTAAGGAGGTCACGGGAGTTAGAGTATTTAGAGTCACCAGACCCTCATCAGCAGTTGTGTCAGTCACAGGGATCCAGTGCACAGGGTGCAGGAGGTTAGGGATCATGAGGTACCTCTGTTACAATGTCAGGTCCATCAGTGAGCAGTGGCTCTCAGAGTCAGGTGAGGGTATCTTCGGGCAGCATGTAGGGCAGTCCACAGAGCAGTTCACTAGATAGTCTACTGATGGACAGTTGTCACGGTACTTCAGCTTCTACAGGTACAGGTATGAGATCATTTGGCAAGCCTTCAGGACTTCAGGCTTCTGATGATGATGATGATTCTTTCCCTCCGGTGGAAGAAGTAGGCCCGGGGAAGAGGAAGCCCAAGTGGCTTCAAGACACCTTGCACGAGGCCACATCAATTGTTGGGCCAAAGAGACAGGTTAGAGAGAGTAGACCACCTGAGTGGTTCCGTAGCTACATGGAATTGGTAACAAGCATCCTTGATACTGAACCTTCTAGCTATGAGGAGGCAGCCAACCAGCAAGTCTAGAGAGAGGCCATGATGGAGGAGTATTCTTCTATTATGAAGAACGATGTTTGGGAGCTAGTGCCTAGGCCTGAAGGTAAATCAGTTGTTACTTCCATATGGCTCTACAAGATAAAGCATGCTACATATGGCAGCATCGAGATGTTCAAGGCTCGGTTTTTGGCGAGAGGATTCTCACAGGTAGAGGGAGTTGACTGAGAGGAGACCTTCTCTCCCATAGTTCGGTATACATCTATTTGCTCCATTATATCGATTGCAGTAGAGATGGGTTGGAAGATCCACCATATGGATGTGAAGACCTCCTTTCTCAATGGCTTCATTCAGGAGGAAGTTTATATTGAGCAGCCACAGGGCTTTGAGGTGCATGGGCGAGAGACCCATGTATGCAGATTGAAAAAGACACTCTATGGCCTGAAGCAAGCTCCTAGAGCTTGGTACTCTCGGATTGATACATACTTGCAGCAGTTGGGTTTCACTAAGAGTGAGGTTGATCCAAACCTATACTTCATTATGGTAGGTGAGGAGCCTCTCATCTTGGTGTTGTATGTTGATGATTTGGTCATCACTAGAGCGGAGAGACTCATTGAGGGCTGCAAGAGAGATCTTGCTTCAAAGTTTGAGATGAAGGATATCAGCTTGATGCATTATTTTATGGGATTGGAGGTGTGGCAGGAGGAGGAGCATTTCTTCCTGGGACAGGGGAAGTACACTGTGGATATTCTTAGGAGATTTCACATGGAGGACTACAAACCCATGTCTACACCTATGATCACTAACTAGAAGAAGCTTCATGCTTCTGATTCCGAGTTGGTGGATCCTACACTATATAGACAATTGATTGGTTCATTGATGTATTTGGTTAACACTCGACTAAATATATGTTTTGCAATTAACACTATGAGCCAGTTCATGTGTGAGCCCAGGAGAGTGCACTGGGTGGCTGCAAAACAGATTCTTCATTACTTGCAGGGTATTGTGGATATTGGTAGACAGGGTAATGGAGTGAGATTGGCAGGGTACACAGATTTAGATTAGGCAGGTTGTGCTTCAGACAAGAAGAGTACTTCCGAGTGATATTTTGGGTTGGGTTCGGCAGTTGTGTCGTGGTTCAACCGGAAACAACAGTTAGTTGTATTGAGTTCAACTGAGGCAGAGTATATGGCTACTAGTTTGGCTAGTTGTGAGGCCATATGAATTTGCAAGATGTTGTTTGGTCTATTTAGTCAAGCGTTGAGACCTTTTGTGATTTATTGTGATAATCAGAGTTGCATAAAACTCACGGAGAATCCATTTTTTCATGACAGGTCAAAGCATATCGGGATCAGGTATCACTTCATTCGAGACTATGTCTAAAAGGGAGCAGTCAGGCTTGAGTACATTTCCACAGATGAGCAGGTAGTGGACATTTTCACCAAAGCCTTACCACGGGGCAAACATGTCTACTTCAGAGACAAGATGGGAGTGGTGAGGAATACTTTCCTCGGTAAGAGGGAGTGTTAAAATTTGGGTACCAAAGGGTAAGTGGTTCCCTAAGACTTTGATCTTTGGCCTAGGGAAAAGTGTCCACTTTATTTGTACTTATTCTCCTAAAGTGACTTTATAAGTGGTAAAGTCAGTCTAATTTCAAAGTGACTTTATAAGTGATAAAGTTACATTCTAATTTTAAAGTGAATTTATTAAAGTCAATAAAGAATTAGAAAGTGAAAAATTGACTATGGAAATAAAAGGCTAAATGGATCTTTATTTAAGTGGGTGAGTTAAAAAATAGAAAGTGAAAATTAAATGCACATTTATTCTCATCCCTAGATCTAAATGAATCTCAACCATTAGATCTTAGGGTTACCCAAAAGGTCATTTAGGGTAAAAGGAGAAAAGAAGAAAAAAAAAGATCAATTCAGTCTTTCATGAGCATTTGAGAGAAAGAGAAGAGAGAGCAAGGAGAAAATTTCTGAGCAAGGAAGAAGTGAAGGAGAGCAGCAAGGAGGCATTCAACAAATCCGTACAACTTTTATTGGCACGCATCACAAGGCAGAATCCATACAGCAGAGTTCAGGCACATTTTCCAAGAAGGAAAGGCACAAAAATCGAGGAAGGGGGACAATAGCATTTCGCACAGTTTTGGAGGCACACCTAGGCACGTTTTTCGAGGTAGCTGGGCACAAATTTCGAGGACTATTGTACTTTTCTATACAATCCGTATAGCTTGTTCTGGGCATGATTTTCGAGGCAACCGTACAACATTAAATGCTGTAATTTATTTTTGTTAATTCTGTTTTTCTCTTGGCACATTTTTTAAGGCGGAGTTCAAGCATGGAAATCAAGATAAGTTGTAATTTGTGGTTGCTGGAATTTTAACTGTGTTATTTAGTCTCTGTAAAAAAAATTCAAAAATAAAGATGAGCTCTCAAACTGGTTTTCCCCAAGAGTTGTAAGGGGTTTTTCCAAGGTCACATTGACCAAAAATCTCTGTGTCATTTTCTGTGTGTGGTTGTTATATTTTTGTTGTGTTCTATTTCTGCATTTTCCAGTAGTGGTGAAATTTGTGTTTTCAAAAATTATTGTCATTTTCAGATTTTAGTATTTTTATCGTGCTTGGATTTAAAACTAAATGCATGGAGTGATAAGGGAAAATTGATAACTGGAGTGGGGATTGAAATTTTACATCAACTTGTATTTTCAACTTGTCTCTCTAAGGTTTTACTCAAATTTCGAGCAAGGGTACTCATTGGATGCAAAATTTAATTCCTCATCGAAGGAGTACCGATGTTGCAACTGTCGATGGACCTTGCTCATCGAAAGTAAGCAAAATGTATACTCCTTGGATTATGAATCAAATTCTGCATCCAACGAGTGTTCCGGCTCTAAATTTGAGTAAATCCATAGGGAGATAAGTGTAAAATACAAGTTGAAAAAATAGTTTTTTCTTTTTTCCTTCTAAAATTCGATAATGTAATCTAATCTTATTTTATTATTTCCACTATTATTTTATAATTTCCTTAGGAGGCCCATTTTAGACCTAAAAATTCCCTTAATGCTCTGCTCGAAGACACTCGTGTGCTAAACAACACATGCAGACTTGGCTCACTGCTCAAGCGTGTTCCTATCAAAGACAATTTCTAAATAGATGAACGAATGTGAGAAATGAGCCTCATGCTTCATTTTTATCCAAGGCTGCCCAACGTTCCTTTGGGGCCCACCTCGTGCCTCTAGCCTCTAACATGCACCAATGACTACCTTCATGTGGGCCGCAGTTCATCCTTATTAGGCCCCATCCTCCACTATTGGCACAATACTTTGCCTCAGCCTCTAATGTTTTGAGACCCATAGTCGCCTAAGTTTATTTGTGGGTCCTCAAATCCACATTGCCTAAGTCAAAACTGTGATATTATCAAAATTAGCCAAAATTATTATTCTAGTTAGCAAAATTTCTAATTAGGAATATTACAGTCCTCCTCGCCAAAAAATTATTTTCCTCAAGCAATGTTTGAATAAGCATCCTCTCTAGCTGACGCTCCCCACTGTCACTGCAAAAATGTTCCAGGCTCCTAGATGCGCCACTGAATCATCCCTGGCCTCTACATTGCCCTGATATGAAGGGATCCCTCAATACCAAGATCCCAAGCCATCCTTTCCAACATGAAGCTCCCCCTGCTCCACTCACAATCCTGCGAGGCATAAGTATCAAAAGCCCTTTACAGACCTTCAATGAGTATAATATGGCACTATGCCCAACTCCTCATGAATTTTCCCTACCAAGTAGTCCATCCCATGCACTCCAAAAGTAAACCCTCGAAGATACCATCTAATCCCTGTAGAGATAGCATCTCGCTCACATGAGCTCCTCCTGATAACATCTCGCTGACCAAACTACCATGCTAATCAAGTCCCCCACTCGATCAGTGACTCGCTAAAGCTCAATGGAAAATCTACATGATCTCCCTCTGTAGTATCCAACTCATCCCTAAAGGTTATCGAGCTGTGTAGAGTTGTAATGCTCAGGTCCACCGCTTATCTCGGAGAGGTGCCACCATACTGACGTTGCTCTACTCTGACTATGACATACTCCCCATCGTGTGCAGACTGTATCCCCCTCTCCTGGGGCCTTGTGGGAAAAAATCTATGAAGGCCAAGCTCATCCTGCCCAGGCATCTCCATGATGCCAATGTCTACCCCTCCACTGCCAATCTCGACCCTGAGCAACAATAGGAAAAGTCTACCTCACCATGCAATGGAGGTCTCAGTGATCCCCCATGTGTCAAACCCAAGGTGGACTGGATCATGTTCATATTTTGTGTTTTTGGGGTAGCGTCAGTTCTGCTATAGCTCCAAAATTTTGTGGAGGGACTAGAGTACACTTGATCTACAAGACCCAGAAAGGGATTTAAGAAATTTCATCTGGTTTGGGAGATATTTAATTAATTAATTATTTTAAAGTATTTCCTAAGCCTAAACTTAGGAAAATTAAATAATTAAAGTTAATTAAATTAAACATGTGATGAAATTGTCTTAAGTCACATGGATCAAGTTTTCTTTTAATCTTATCCATTGATTCAAAATTTGATCATGGTCGTTGGTTTTCCAACAAAAAAAGTATAAAGGAAAGGCTTGGGGTCATTTGTAAAGACATAGAGAGGCAAAGCACTGAAGATAAGCTGAGATTCTAGGGCGGGTTTGCTAAGAATTCTCAAAAGTGTTTCAGCTGTAAAGAGGGGAATTTAGACAAAGGGGATGATCTGATCTCAGTGTTTAGAATCAGCAAGAGACAGAGATCAGCTCAGAGAGGCAACGCAGAGAAGCAGGAGAAGCAGCGACAGAGAGGGAAACATCTATGCAGCGCAGAGGCAACTTCTGTTACGCAGGTGTTGCGTAGTCCCTCCTAGGGCAACTTAAGTCAGTTGGAAACCCTACGCAGAGACCCTAGGGGGCAACGTAGGGACTATGTCACCTAGTCTGGGGTAACACAACCCTTTCTAGGCCAGCACTGATGGATGCAGGGGCTTCAAAGGCTGACACAGAGGCTTCAGGCATAGCGCTGGGGTTTCTAGGGTGTAATTTTGGCTAAGTTCTGTAAATCTCGTTTGAGGGTGTGGATCAGACATTATTTTGGCTTCAAAATAGTCGGTGAGTTGCAAATCTATTTTATCTCTGTCGGGTTTTCCAGATCTGGAACCCAGATTTGTTGTATTCAGAAAATTCTTAATAATAAAACCCTCCAGCAGCCAGCAAACCGGTTTTCCCGCATTGGGTTTTTCCGAGGACTATTTGTCTAGAAAATCACTATTTCTCTGTGTGCATGTACTTTTTCTAGATCTGAGTTGGTGAAAGTTTGTTATGTGTTTTGCTTCGATATTAATCTGAAATTCTCAGTTAATAACTTAATTAAGTAGGAGAAGCATAACCAGATCAAACAATATCTACCAATAAGATTTCTGCATAATTGTAACATTCAGAAATTTTCACATGGTATCAGAGCAATTGCAGATCTAGGAGGATCACCGGCAGAAGATTGAAGGTTCTTGCTACAGAAAGCAGCATGAAAGCAGCAGAAGGGCAGATCTGAAGGGACAACGCAATTTTTCAGAGAAGCAGAGTTACGCAGAGAGCAGGGTGACGCAGGCTAACGCTGTCTCCCAGCTGACCCACGTATTTATTGCACAGAGACAACGCTGGGATTGTCTGAAGCCAACCAGTGTGACGCAGATCTGAAGCTGTTAGATCCATAAGAGCCTGTAGCAGAGCTGCAGAAATTCAGGAGATGCTGGTGGGGTTAAATTTCTGAAGTTTTCAGATTTTTAGCGTAAGCACTAGTGACAAAGAGCCGGAGGAGATCAGCTTCTCAGAAATTTTCTAACCAAAGAAACTTGCAGATTGATCAGAGGATCAAAGAGAGTTGAATCATTGTTGATTTGGCAGATTTCCAAGAAGGGAAATCAGTTGTCAAAGGGAGCAGAAGGTGCCTATTTCGCTAAGGGCCTTAGATCCAGATCTCTAGCAAAGAGAAAGGAAGCTCCGACAAATTTCTGAGCTAATGGCTCCTCATGGACTGCATGACCAGGACAGATTGGATGGCCTATCCAACTTTTCAGTGTGGAAGGCTAGGATGTTGATAGTCCTAAAGGCGTATCATCTAAGAGACCATGTAGAACAAGTTCTGGCTACACCGACTGAGGCAGATTTCCTAAGGAAGCATAATGAAACTGTTGGGCATGTCAAGCGGCTGATAATGGATGGAATTAAGGACCATATTGTCCCACATATAGTTGAGAAGAAAACAACAAATGAAATGTGGAAGGCCTCAACTTCCCTATATGAGGGAAAATCTATCCAAAGGAAGATGTTGTTGGAGGCTCAGATGTGGTCATTCATGATGACCAAGGGAGAAGACATGGAACATTTCCTCTTAAGATTGCAGTCGATCAGAGATCAGTTTTTTGCAATGGGTGCTAAGGTGGAAGATGAGCTGATGGTCAGGACTACTCTCAATGCAGTCACAGATGAGTGGGAAACCTTTGTCCAAAGTATCTTGGACAAAATGGACTTCCCAGATTGGGACAGCGTGTGGGAATCATGTGGCAAGAAAAACTCCGCAGATTCACCAACAAGCAGTATAGCACAGAATCGAGCAAAATGAAGAAGGAAGATGAAGAAGATGCAACCTTGGCATCAAAGAGGAAGTAGGGAAAGAAGAAGAAGGATCTGTCAAAGATCAAGTGCCTCCAGTGTTGTGAATTAGGACATTTTTGTTGAGATTTTGTGTATTTGGGGTGGCATCAGTTGTGCTCTAGGACCCAAATTTTGAGAAAGAACTAGAGTACACTTGATCTATAAGACCCAGAAATGGATTTGGGAAATTTCATCTGGTTTAGGAGACATTAAATTAATTTATTATTTTAATGTATTTCCTAAGTTAAAACTTAGGGAACTTAAATAATTAAAGTGAATTTAATTAAACATATGATGAAATTGTCTTAAGTCACACGGATCAAGCTTTCTTTTAATCTTAGCCATTGATTCAAGATTTGACCATGGCCGTTGGTTTCCCAACGAGAAAAGTATAAAGGAAAGGCTTGTGGTCATTTGTAAAGACATACAGTGGCAGAGCACTGAAGCTAAGCTGAGATTCTAGGGCGGGTTTGCTAAGAATTCTCAGAAGTGTTTCAGCTGCATAGAGGGGAATTTAGGCCAAGGAGATGATCTGATCCTGGTGTCTAGAATCAACAAGAGGCAGAGATCAGCTCAGAGAGACAACGCAGAGAAGCAAGGGAGCTACCGCAGCAAGGACAGCGCAGTCCCTCAAGGACAACGTGATTTTCAGTAGGAAGCCCTCGGGGGTTAGAAAAGACTGAAGAAAACATGCAAAAATTCAGAAGGTGCTGGTGGGGTTAAATTTCTAAAGTGTTCAGATTTTCAGCCTAAGCACAAGTGACAAAGACCGGGAGGAGATCAGCTTCTCAGAGAGTTTGTAGCCAAAGAAACTTGCAGATTGATCAGAGGATCAAAGAGAGCTGAATCATAGCTGATTTGGCAGATTTCCAAGGAGGCAAATCAGTTGTCAGCGGGAGCAAAAGATGTCTGTTTCACCAAGGGCCTTAGATCCATTTCTCTATCAAAGAGAAAAAGATGTTCTGACACATTCTGAGCAGATGGCTCCTCATGGACTACGTGATCAGGACAAGTTGGATGGCCTTTACAACTTTTCAGTTTGGAAGGCAAGGATCTTGATAGTCCATGAGGCATACAATCTTAGAGACCATGCATAGCAAACTCTAGCCACACCGACCGATCCAAATCTCCTTCGGAAGCATTAGGAAGCTGCTGGGCATGAGAAGCTGCTGATTATGGATGGAATTAAGGACCATATTGTTCCACACTTAGTTGAGAAGAAGACAGCTAATCAGATGTGGAAGGCTTTAATATCCCTATATGCGGGAAAATTTGTACAAAAGAAGATGCTGTTGGAGACACAAATGAGGTCATTCACGATGACCAAGGGAGAAGACATGGAGCATTTCCTCTTCAGGCTGCAATTGATCAGAGATCAGTTGATTGCAACTGGTGCTAAGGTGGAAGATGATGTTATGGTCAGGACTGCCCTAAATGCAGTCACAGATGAATGGGAAACCTTTGTCCAAAGTATCTTGGGCAGAGCGGACCTCCCAGATTGGGACAGCTTGTGGTGAATTCTACGTCAAGAAGAACTTCGTAGATTCACCGACCAAGAAGCAGTATAGCTCTGGATCGAGCAGAGTGAAGAAGGAAGATGAAGAAGATGCAACCTTGGCATCAAAGAGGCAGCAGGGAAAGAAGAAGAAGGATCTATCTAAGATCAAGTGCTTCCAGTGTGATGAAATGGGACATTTTGCCAGCCATTGTCCTCAAAAGAAAAAGGACAAGGAAGCTTCTTCTTCCAAGGCTATTGTGGCAGATGATGGGTCAAAAGATGATGCAGCCATGAGCGCTCATGAACCACGAAGGTGGGGCGACATGGATATGTAGAGGAGCTACATAGTATGAGGTAGAATCCTTGAGCAGCTCAACTCTTGGATCACATGCGAGCTACAGCAGCCTTAAGACAGTAGCGGGACAAGTGGAGCAGTGGGTGCATAGATCACAAATGAAGTAGAGGCAGATCTGAAGAGTGGGAGGAGCAGTGCAGAGAAGAGCAGCAGCAGCATAGAAGAAACAACAACGTAGAGGCTGATGTGACTTCAGCTGCGCAGAGCAAAGCTGCTTACGCAGTGCAGAGTTGCAGCAGCGCAGAAAGCTTAAGAGGGACAACGCAGTGCAGCAACAACATAAGAGATTTCAGCACAAGGGTATGATCTGACTTCAGTAGTGAAAAGGGAGTCTGCTTACGCATTGCAGAGTTGTAGTTGTGCATCATCCTTCAAATGCTAGCACAAATCCATAGCCTATGGAGCTTCAGTGATGAGGATGTAGCCCATCTGACTTGTCTATCAAAGATTGGGCAGGAGATTCAATTGTTTCTCTCAACAACTGAAGTTGCAATGCAGCAGATCAGCAGTGGAAGTGCTATGAGCAGCACAAATGCAACATATTGAGAGGGAGTTACAGTACAGAGGTTACAGTGGCAGTGGCAGTGACAGAGTCATGGGCAACAGTACAGAATGGCAGCAACAGTGCAGAGTTGAGAGGCAACAAGCCAAGCATCAGCAGCACAGAACTAGTACCCAAAGTCTTGTAATGCATAGTGTGATGTATTGCTAGAGAACACCCCTGTTGCTAAGAGGGAGTGTTGAGATTTTGTGTATTTGGAGTTGCATCAATTGTGCTCTAGGTCCCAATTTTTTAGGAAGGACTAGAATACACTTGATCTATAAGACCCAGAAATGGATTTGGGAAATTTCATCTGGTTTAGGAGATATTAAATTAATTTATTATTTTAATGTATTTCCTAAGTTAAAACTTAGGGAACTTAAATAATTAAAGTGAATTTAATTAAACATGTGATCAAATTGTCCTAAGTCACAACGCAGTCGCTCAAGGACAACGTGGTTTTTAATCGGAAGCCCTCAGGGGTTACGCAAAAACGCTAAGGGGCAGTGTAAGGCCTGCGTCACCCAGTCTGGGGTAACGCAGTCCTTTCCGGAGTAGCATTGAGGGACGAGGGGCTTCAGAGGCTGACGCAGAGGCTTCAGGTGCAGCGCTAGGGTTTCTAGGCCCTAATTTTGGCTGAGTTCTATAAATCTCGTTTGAGGGTGTGGATCAGTCATTATTTTGGCCCTAGATCAGCCACTGAGCTGTAAATCTATTATTTCTCTGTCCAGTTTCCAAATCTAGAACCCAGGCTTGTTGTATTCAGAAAATTCTTAATAATAAAACCCTCCAGCACCCAGAGGATAGGTTTTCCCGCATTGGGTTTTTCCAGGGACTATTTGTCCAGAAATAACTGTCACTTTGTCTCTATGTGCATGAAATTGTTCTAGATCTGGATTGGTGGAGATTTGTTATGTGTTTTGCTTCGATTTTAACTTGAATTGATTCATTTAATAACTTATATAAGTAGGAGGAGCATAACCAGATTAACAGTAAAAATTTATGCATAAGTATAAAAGATTCAGAAATTTCCACAATTTTGCCAACAATTGTTCTCAGAAGAAAAGGGACAAGGAAGCTTCTTCTTACAAGGCTGCTGTGGCAGATGATGGGTCGGAGGATGATGTAGCCATCAATGCTCATGTACCTCAAGAGAAGAGGTGGGGTGACATGGATCTGTAGAGAATCTACAGACAAATTGGCAGGATCCTTGAGCAAATCATCTCTTGGATCACAACTGAGCTACGGTAGCCTTAAGACAGTAGCGGGACAAGTAGAGAAGTGGGTGCATAGACCACAGATGAAGCAGAGGTAGATCTGAAGGTTGGAAGGAGCAACGCAGTCCAGATGCAGCAGCAGCGTATGGGTTGATGTGACTTCAACAGCGCAGAACAGAGCTTCTTACGTAGAGTAGAGTTGTAGCAGCGTGAGGCTTTAGGAGGATAGTGCAGCACAAGAGCAGCGTGAGGGATTTCAGCACAAGGGGCTGATGTGACTTTAGCATTGCATAGGGAGTCTTCTTACGCAGTGCAGATTTGTTGCTGTGCATCATCCTTCAGATGCCAGCACAGATCAACAGCCTATGGAGCTTCAGTGATGAGGATGCAGACCAACTGACTTGTCTGTCAAAGATTGGGCAAGAGATTCAATTGTTTCTCTCAACAGCTGAAGTTGCAGTGCAGCAAATCAGCAATGGCAGTGCTATGAGCAGCACATATGCAACAAATTGAGAGGGAGTTGAAGTACAGATGTTGCAGTGGCACTGGTAGTGTCATGGGAAGCAAGTACAGAATGTGTAAGAACTCCCCTTGGAATTATCCTAAAATTTTCCATTAAATTTCTGAGTTTTGCTAGAGATAGACTTAGTGTTAATTCGACCAACAGTGTAATCTCTGCTACATCTAACACCCTTTTCATGAATAAAATCTAAGCATATATATATTTCAGCAGTAATGCGATTAAATGAAGATTAGCAGTGAATTTTAATCTTTCATAAGGAACTAGTCTATACATAGAAAAATACCTGGAATAAAGTTGATGACTTAATGGTGGTTCTCCTTGTGATGCTTGAATAAAGCTGATGACTTAATGGTGGTTTTCCTTGTGATGCTGTGAATAGTTTAACGAAACAATCAAATCCTCCCAACCAATCTAGGAACAATCCTAGACCTAGAGGATGCCTCCTCTGCCTCCGTGCCCAGAATTCCAAGAACCCAGAGACTCCCTCCCAGACAATTTATCTATTTCAAGCAGAATTTGTTTTTCCTCCCAAAACACATCCCCCTCTCCTCCATATTTCATAACTTAAATAACCTTCCTCCACCGCCTCTTACCTCCCGAGGTCTTATCCTCATTAATGTTGATATTATGTGTATTTATGGTGGTGTGTTTCACATTAACATGGATATGAATATAACTTAAATAACCTTCCTCCACTGCCTCTTATCTCTCGAGGTCTTATCCACATTAATGTTGATATTATATGTTTTTATCGTGATGTGATTCACATTAATGTGGATATGAATATATTTATGGAGGTGGGATTATACGGTTGTCTTATTTATGGAGCATGTGGCTTTACATTTAAGTACTTTTAAGATTAATTTTTAATATTTGCATATTCATTTTTAACTTAATGAATTAACTTTTTCTTTTTTTTTTTAAATTAAATTATATCATTCTTTTTATTAGTCCTTTTCATATAATTTATACTTAGTTAATCTTAATATTAATCTGAAATCTTAATATTAAGTCCTTAACTTATGTAATTTTGATATTAGTAGGTAGGTGTACTAGTGCGATGTGTGCGATATAGGCAGGTGTAGCTATCAAATGCATATATCGTACACACGCTAATATTATTTTGTGTATAACTTGGGAATGGGTCGTTACATACTTCCTTCTTTCAGAAAACTTCATCTCGAAGTTTAGGGTTTTATATACTCATATCAATATTGTGTTTTTAGAGATTAGGGTGATTGTAGAATGTTTGTATTTTAAGATTGAATTTCCATTTGAATAAGTATGTATCTGTAATTTAATTGTTACTTTCCATCTCAACTGAATCTCCAAAATATTATAAAATCATCCTATCCTTCCTAATCTCGTCCACTCCCATCCTATCCGTCCTCTACAGGAATATGCCATGGCATCAGTTTTACTGATCCATTCATAGACCTTAAGGATATTAGCGTCGATTACGTCGACCTGACATGCTTATAGGCATCCGACAGTCATCATCACACGTCTAAGGGAGCATGACTCGCACAGTCCTCCCATGACTCCAGGTATTGGAGGATAAATGGTGGGAAACACCTCCACCCCTCCCAGTAGGACTAGGGTGAACACCCTATCGTAGGATTTCAGGGAGTCTCAACTGTTTTTGGAATTCTGTCATCACGTAGATTGTTTCTGTAATCTATGTTCTGCAAGGTAATCACTGGTACACAATCTGCAATGTAAACACTCGTACACACACTACAGCATATGCATCTATATTGTTCATAACAAATTTTTACCTATATAACAATCTCTACACATTCTAAATATATTGCTATCTATGATATTGATCCTAGAACTTATATAACATACTTGGTTTAAAACACTTGTCCACATATGTATCAATATCTCCAATACAATTTCTCGTTTAGATATTGTTCCTGTGTAGGTCATACATGTTCCACCTATGATGCATTGTTTTAACCATTTTCAATCTGTATACCAATATGTTTCACTTTCATTTTTATTTTTTTTTAAATGTGGTTATTCTACTATTTCTTTTCTTTCAATCATATTTAAGATGTAAGATGAAATGAATTGATAGATAGTCTCATCTATAACGTTTAATCTATTATTTCATATTCTTGCAATGTTAATTTAAAGGACATATTGCATATCGGTAGCCATGCACCAGTAAATTTAAACAAACAGCATATATCCTGTATCGCTAGAGTGAAGTAGCATTCTATCTTTATGGGTATCCATGTACCAGCAAAGTAAAACTCATCCTTACGTGATATTTCTAAAATAAAGTTTCTAGTATTAAAATAGAGTAGTTCTATACATAAAAAGTTTCCAGTTTCTCAAAATTTAGCATAAATTGGGGTAATTTTGGCTTTAAGTCTTAGCATCCTCCCAAGTCGTTGATCCAGAACTATATTTGTCCCACTGGACTTTAACTTGGTCTATCCGACAGTTCCTGATTTATCGAACCCTACGTTCCAGAATACGTAATGGTTCGACCGTAAGAGTTCCCTCATCTGATACCTGCAGTTCCTTCCATTGAAGGTCATGAGATTTGTCAGCAATATAGTGTTGTAAGGTAGATACATGAAATACATTATGAATTTTGTGCAGGTGGGGTGACAGTGCAAGACGATAAGCTACAGGTCCAACTTTTTCCAGGACTTCAAATGGTCCTATAAACCGGGGGGGATAATTTTATCCCCCTCCCAAACCGAATGGTGCTCTTATTTGATCTGATGCGGATGAAAACCTGATCTCCTACTACATAGTTTCTATTTGTCCTGTGAGCGTCAGCATAACTTTTCTGTCTATCTGGGCCTCTTTCAATCGTTGCCTAATTAGTTTTACCTGATCCTCCATCTCTTGGATCAATTCTGGTCCGACGATTATTCGATCTTCTAACCTGTCCCAACTCAACGGCGTTCTGCAGGGTCTTCCATATAATGCTTCAAATGGCGGCATCCCGATTGAACTGTGATAGCTATTGTTGTAAGCAAATTCTACCAAGGGTAAGTACTTTTCCCAGCACGACTGTTGGTCCATAACATACATCCTTAGCATATCCTCAAGTACTTGATTTACCCTTTCTGTCTATCCATCGGTCTCAGGATGATATGCTGTACTCAAATTTAACTGAGTTTCCAAGGCCGACTGCATACAATTCCAGAACCTTGATGTGAACTGAGGGTCTCTTTCGGATATGATTTTCTTAGGTACTCCATGAAATCTAATAATTTCATTTATGAATACCTGAGCTACATCAACTACTTCATAAGTATCTCTTACTGAGATGAAATGGGCGCTTTTTGTTAATCTATCCACCACAACCAAAATGGCATTATTCTTTTTTTGCGTAAGAGGCAGCCCAACGATAAAATCCATAGAAATTATCTCCCATTTGGTCATAGGGATGTCGTGAGGTTGTAAGAGACCTACTAGGTGATGGTGATCAGCTTTTACCTACTGACATTCAAGACACCTAACGACAAATTGGACAATGTCGTTTTTCATGCCTGACCAAAAGAAGAGTCTCTTAGTGTCAACATACATCTTCTTTACCCCAGGATGTGCACAATACACTGCTCGGTGTGCTTCCTTCAAGATGGTGTTTCGAAGATCTCCACTATCTGGTATATACATCTTTCCGTGAAATTGTAGAATTTCGTCCTCTTCCAGATCATATCCTTCAAACTTAGGTTCCTTTGAATGGTTGCTCTTGAGCCTCGACCTTACTTTTAAGTACCAACTATCTCTTACAAGATGTTCAAGTACTTGATCTCTCAAGTTCACCCTAATAGGTACGAGGGAGAATATTCGAGGTCTTCTACTTATAGCATCTGCTACAACATTCTCCTTCCCTTTTATATATGAAATCGCAAAATCGTATTCACTTAGGAATTCACTCCATCGTATTTGTCTTGCATTTAAGTCTCTCTGGGTGAATAAATACTGCAAACTTTGGTGGTCACTTTTAAGCACAAAGTTTCTCCCTACCAAGTAATGTCTCCACATCTTTAAAGCTAAGACCACTGCAACTAACTCTAAATCATGCGTAGCGTAAAGTTTTTCATGGGGTTTTAATTTTCTTAAAACGTATGCTATTACGCCTCCTTCCTGCATTAATACTGCACCTAACCCCTGCTTAGATGCATCGGTACACACAGTGAAATCTTTATCCATATCAGGTACTCGCAAAATCAGTGCACTAGTCAATAATCTTTTAAGTTTAGAAAAAACTTTATCACATTCCTCAGTCCATTCATACTTAACACCCTTGCGCTAGAGGTTTGTGATTGGCTTTTCAATTTTGGAGAATCCCTCCACAAACCTTCGATAGTAACCTGCTAAACCCATAAAACTACGCACTTCATGTGCATTCTTAGGTATCGGCCACTCCCTGATTGTATTTACCTTTTCAGGATCTACAGAGATTCCTTCGCCTATTATGATATGTCCTAAGAAATGGATTTCCTTCTGAAAGAAAGCGCATTTGGCTAATTTTCCATATAACTTGTGTTCTCTAAGGCAGGATAATACTATCCGAAGATGCTCTTCATGCTCCTTCTCATTCTTAGAGTAAATGAGAATATCGTCCAAGAAAACTTGTATAAATCTGTCGAGATATTTGCGGAGAACGCTATTCATAAGGTTCATGAAGATTGCAGGTGCATTGGTCAACCCAAATGGCACCACAATGAATTCATAATGCTCGAAACGAGTTCGGAATGCAGTCTTAGAAACATCGCTCTCGCTAATCCTGAGTTGATGATAACCCGATCACAGATCGATCTTTGAAAATACTGTAGCTCCTTTCATTTGATCGAAAAGGTCGTCAATGCGAAGCATTGGATACCTATTCTTTACCATGGCCCGGTTTAAATCTCGATAGTCCACACACATTCGTAATGAACCATCTTTCTTCTTGACAAAGATTACAGGAGCACCCCATGGTGAAACACTAGGTCGAATGTGCCCTACATCTAACAGTGCTTTCAGTTGTATTTACAATTCTTGAAGTTCCGGGGCGGTCATTCGGTAAGGGGTTTTAGATATAGGTTCCGTACCAGGTTTCAATTCAATGGTGAGGTCTAGCTCTCTTTTAGGGGGCAGTCCTGGTAATTCCTTTGGAAAAACATCCGGAAATTCTGACAGAATCGGTTATTGATCTAAGGAAGGCCCTTTTTCTTTGCTTACCTCTTAAACTGCATACACTTGACAACCCTTCCTTAAGAACCACTTCATTTGCATAGCTGAGATGAAACACATGGATACTTTTCTCTTAATACCTTCAATTTCGATTGTCTCCCCCGCATCATTCAAGCAAAATATTGTTTTCCCGGAACAGTCTACCCATGCTCGATGAGACTCTAACCAATCCATTCCTATCACCAAGTCGTAAGTTCCTAGGGCCATGACATATACTTTTAGTTTGGTCAAACAGACTCCTAAATCAACTTTGCAATCCTCAACACTTAATTCTACCGATCGAAGGTCTCCCGAAGCCATTTCTACCTGTCTGAAATCGTTTTGCTTGCAGGCTGCCAACCCACATTTATTTAATGCATAAGATGAGATAAAACTATCAATAGCTTTAGTGTCAAATAAGATTTTGAGTTTTATTCCATTGATTGTACCTGAAGATTCCACTATAGTGGATTGATGTGTTGCTTGGTTGTTGTTGACGACAGCATGGATTCTATGATTGCTTTGGGCATCTGATGATGGTCCTTTTCCTCTTCGCCGAGAGTTCTTCGGACAATCACACCGAAGATGAGGTCCTCCACACCCCCAACAGTCCACCCGGGCTGGTCCCTTTGAGTTTGACTAAGAAATTCCAAACCAAGAGCTCTGTCCCCTGGTGCCACTTCCTCTCCCATTCCTTCCCCGATTACCAGTCCCTTGAGATCTCCAAGGACTGATGTTTGAGGATTCAGAAGCTATTGCATCTATGGTCATCGGAGCTCCTGCTCCCGCTCCTCTTGGGGTAAACCTGTTACCATAAGGAGGTGGTCTCGAGCTATTTTCTCGAAAGAAATTTCGGGGAGTCCTTCCTGTAAATGCCTGCGGTATTGGTTCAGCTGGCCTGAAATCCCTTTTAATCCCCAGATGTTCTTCTGCATAACAAACACATTCAACCGCCTCTACCACCGTCGATGGCTTCCACATTCTTACCATGGCCCTGATTCGAGGATTTAATCCAAATACGAAACGCTCTGCCTAGCGTTCATCCGTGTCTAGATAAGAAACATATTTTACAAGTTCCATGAACTTTATCTCGTATTCTTCCACGGTTTTACCACCTTGGGTTAGAGTATGGAAGGCTCTAGCTTGCTACTCTTGAAAGAAAGGTGGTAAGTATTTCGAATGGAATCAGTCCACAAACAACTCCCAAGGAATGACATCTGACGTGAGATGCAGTTGTTTTTCCATATCCCCCCACCAAATCAGAGCATTCCCCCTGAGTTGGAATACAACGATCTTTGTTTTAGAAGTTGAAGAATATTCTCTTAATGCGAAGCATCTGATCATCCCTTCCAACCATGCTTCGGCATGTTCTCCAGCGCGTCCTCCAGAGAATTCCAAGAGTTTAATCTTTTGCAGTTCCCATGAAATATCTTCTCTATGAGGTTTGTCATCATAATCCTTAGGCTTTTCTGAATGTCTTTCCTCTGGATGACGTCGTTCCTCCTTGTTCCTGGTCAACTGCGACCCTTTTAATGTTTCCAAAATGTCTTCTAATGAGCTCATCACAGTAGTGAGATTGGGTGGAGCAACAGGCGCTGACGGCGGTCTCGATGGTGGCAATGGCGATGGTGAAGGTGGAGGTGGTAGCGATGCATTTCGCTGGCGCTGCCACCTTTGGTACGTGTTAAACATTGTAACTTTTCCTGAAATACATAATAAATTTATGAGAAATGGGTAAATTTTCAGACTGAGAATATAATTTTCGTAATATTTTGAGCTTGCATACGGGTATAGTTCTTTTGCTATTTTACCTGCAGGCAGGTCTTACTGGTACCGAAGTCAAGGAGGTTGGCAATGCGACCTCCTTGTCCTATGCAGGGTATTTTATGCGTACTAACTCTAGAGTGAAATGCAGGGGTTCCCATAGATCATAGTGTTGGTTTGTAAAAAATTGTCTAGAATGTTTAGTCCTTGATGCAGTTATAAAAGGGATTTATTGATTTTTAGCTACTTATGGCTATAAATAATACTTGAATATTGATTTTCTTCACCCTTGTGACTCTCCCTATCTTCGTAACAAAATAAATGAGAGTAAAATTTCAATTATTTTGTATAAAATCAAACTCTAAAATAATTTATAAATAGTGTTAATCAATTTTTATTAGTTTGATTCCCCACATTTTATAAGTAATTTACTATGTATATAAACAAAATACTTTGTTATACCCTTTCAATCGTGAAAGCATTTAAACTTTTACATCATATATATAAAAACTTAACTCATAACTTTCCATATGCAAAAAGCTATTTAATCCTAACCCAACGTGAATCCTCTAGTTAGGTAATTTAAACTTTTTCCAAAATTTTAACTATAGTTTTTAATGTATCACAATGCATATACTATCACAGAATACGTTGCTATCATTCGATCCTTGGTTAATGATGTGTCATATTATAAGTTTTGTCACCTTAATTTTGTTGATCAGCGGTTGTCATTGATGTCAACCCAAGCAGCACCAGGGGCTAACCCAATATTGCATAGGAATTTTGACCTACCAAATTAATATATTCTGGGTCAATAATTCTTTTTATGGTTTCTACTTGTCGAGATGTTTCCGTTGATATATGGCACGCCATGTAATTCTTCACGGTTTGAGAGATACTCATGTTTGAAGTTTGTACTTGGATTGAGTGGGCTAAAACCCCATGGGGTTGGGGCATGGGTCATTGAAAAGTCATAATTAATATTTTTTATGCTCCTAAAATCCCTCCCACGTTCACCTGTTGAAGCCCTCTCAACTTAAGCATTCATATAAATTGTGATCTTCATTTCCTCATGCAAGGGATTCGGCTATCTGAAACAGGTCATCTTGGCATTTTCGCTCTAACTTTTTTTCTACGAAGGTTCAGACGCTGAAATTTTTATGAGGCAAAGCCAAAATCCTTAGGAAGCTGTAGTAAAAATTTCAGATCAAGGTGCGCAACATTTTTGGAGATATGATCTGTGTAAGTCAGCGTTTTTGCGGGCTCCTGAAATTCATCTCAAAGAAGTGACCTTGGTAAATTCGTCATAACTCTCTCTCTGAGTATCGGATTGGAATTCCGTAAAAAGTGATGGATAGTGCACAATCTATACTTTTTTATCTATCAATTTCAGAAACAAATGAAGAAACAGTGACACGTGGCACGCCGTACAAGCGCACTCTGCTGAAACAGTCCATAATTAGGGCATTGTGAGAGATTGGGTATAACTCTCTCTTCAAGAATCAAAATTGGGTCAGACTTGTGTGCATTTGTGTTCCTCTTGTTTGCTGCTATCATTGTACAAACACTGATAATAATTGAAGATTAACTAATGCTATTATTGAAAGAAATATTGATTCACCCCCCCTCTCAGTATTTCCAACAATTGGTATCGGAGTTTGGTTCCTTCAATAGCAATTTAACAGCTAGAAGGAGGTCATGGAGCATACCAAGAATGGTGTACCTATATTCAATGAAAATAATTATGCACTCTGGAAAGGAAGAATGGAGGTCTATCTCTTGGCGCAAGGTTATGAAGTATGGGACACTGTTCAAAATGGATTTACATCAACCATGGATGAACAAGGTAAGAAGAATTTGGTAAATGATGCAAAAGAAAAGAATATTATTATCAGTGGACTTATTGAATCTGCTTATCATAAGGTGTTGGGTTGTAAAACCGCCAAAAATGTATGAGACAAGCTTGAGAATATATATGTAGGTGACTCAAATGTCAAAGAAGCAAAGCTTCAAATCTATAGAGCAAAATTTGAGCAACTCAGAATGAAAGAAGATTGCAACATTGTTGCATACTTCCAATACGTTGATGAAATAACCAATACTCTGGAAGGATTGGGAGAGCCAGTTGACAAGAAGACTATTATACGGAAGATTCTTAGAACATTACCAGGGAGATTCAACCCAAAGGTATTGGTCTTAGAATACAGTGAAAATCTGGACAAACTCAGCAAGGAAGAATTACATGGAGTTCTCATAGCATATGAAATGAGACTTGATGAAGAAAAGGGTACTTCAAATCTATAAACTGTGTTCGTTGCATCTAAGAAAACCAATAAGGACAAACAACCTTCAATTGAAATGACATGCACTTGCAAGTGTGAAGAAAAGAGAGATGATGGAGAAGGTCTTTCAAATGAAGAATATGCTTACTTTACGAGAAAACTAAAACCTGGTAAGGGAAAATTCAAAGGTAAACTTCCATTGATATGTTTCGGTTGTGGTGAGGTTGGGCATTTGGTAGCAAAATGTTCGAACAAAAGTGATGGCAACTCAAAAGGAAAGAAAGACTTTAAGAAATTCAACAAGCAAGGCAAAATTAAAGAATCCAAAAGGAACTTTCTCTCTAAAGAAGATAGCTCCTCATCTGATGAAGAAAGTGACAACAAAGAAGAAGCCAATGAGAAAGTATTGTTTATGGCCAAGCACAATAAACAAGAAGTATCAAACAATGAAGAAGAAGGGTTGACCATAGAAGAATTTTATGAGGAGGCAATCAAGCTTATAAAAGAGCTCAATGCTGAGAAGATCCATTCCAATACTCTTGAATAACAAGTTCAAGGTCTCAAAATTGAGGTTGAAGAACACAAATGTATTGAAGAGTCACTTCAAAAGAAGTTGGAAGAAAGCAACCAAGAAAGGGAAGCATTAGAAGCCGAAGTAGTCTCGCTGCGTAAGGAAGTGAAGAAGGGAAAAAATATCCAAAACTATGCCAACAACTCAAGGGAATTGGAAGAACTCATCAACAATCAACGATCTTACAACGACAGAACTGGCCTCGGTTACAAAGAAGAAGAAGCAGGACCTTCTAAAACAAAATACAATGAACCTATGAGATTTGACATACATGAAGACTTCATTGGACAAGATTCGCAAGCACATCCTTGGAAGACAATTCCTCGACGAAGATTTTCATCCAGATACCAACATATGTTTCATGGCTATTGTTATTCATGTGGAAAATTTGGTCATAAAGCTGTAGAATGTCGCACGTACCCTACGAACCAATACAATTCCAAGAGATTCTTCAAATATGAACCTCCCAGGGCTCAACGAAACATCAATAGATTTGAAAATTTAAGAAATAATTTGGAATGTTACAAATGTCAGAACTTTGGACACATAGCCAGAGACTGCAGACTTGAAAATCCTCCAGAAGAATCTTTGAAGCCACAGAATGAACGAACATGGAAGAAGAAAAACACTGATAATTGTGCTCTCACTCTCAAGGCTCAAAAAAGGAAAGATGTGTGGTATGTTGACAGCGGTTGCTCAATGCATATGACTAGAGATAGAAGGAAATTCATATCTCTGAAAGAGAAGAAGGATGGAACCATATCCTTTGGAAATGATGGATCTTCAAATGTTATAGGATTAGGTACCGTCACTCTCGGAAGCAAAGATGTTATAGCCAAGAATGTTCTGTTGGTCGAAAACATGAATCACAATCTACTCAGTGTTGGACAAATGTGTGATCAAGGACACACAATGCTATTCAACCCCACAAAATATGAAATCAGGAAAGGCAGGTATGCTAAAATTGTGGCTACAGCAAGTCGAGCTCCAAACGACATATATGTTTTGGATGAAGCAACTAAAGCATGTCTACTAGCTAAAGAAGATGAAAGTTGGTTATGGCACAAATGAATGGGTCACATAAACTTTGACAATCTTGTCAGGATAAGAAAAAAGGAAGCAATACGAGAAATGCCGAAAATCTCAAAACCTTCCAACACACTATGTGAGGCATGTTGGCATGGCAAGCAGACAAAATTCCAATTTAAAACAAAAGAACACTTTTCATCACATCCATTGGAATTGATACATACTGATCTATGTGGTCCTTTGAGAACAAAAGGCTTAAACGGAGAATTATATTTCATGTTGATGATAGATGACTATACCGGGATGACAATCGGCAGTTTCATAAAGAAAAAATCTGAAGCATTTGAGTGCTTTAAGATCTATAAGGAGTTGGTTGAAAATGAAACTGATTTGAAACTAAAGTGTTTAAGATCGGATAATGGTGGAGAATTCACTTCCAAATTATTTCAGCAATACGTGACGAAAATGGAATAAAGGCAATTTTCAACGGCATGAACACCTCGACAAAATAGATTCTTTGAAAGAAAGAATAAACTGTCTGGCAAGGAAATGGGTAGAACAATGTTGAAGGACTCAAAATTGGATGAAAGTTACGGGTTAAGCGATTGATACGGCGGTGTTCATTATCTACCGAAGTCTTCTCAAAAATAATTTCAAAAATACCCCATATGAATTATGGAAAGGAAAACCGGCTAATGTAAAATATTTCAGAATCTTCGGAAGAAAATGTTATATCAAAAGTGAAGATCAAAAGTTGGGTAAGTTTGAATCACTTGTTGACAAAGGTATCTTTTTTGGTTACTCAAGCAAAAGAAAGGCCTATAAATGATATAATATAAGACAAAAATAGATAGTGGAGAGCATAAATGTTACATTTGACGAAGATGGTGTTCTAACAAATAATGATGAGGAGCTAGAATCTTTGAAACTTGAGACAGAGGCTGAAAAAGACACAGAGAAAATTCTAGAACAAGAAGCAACTATAAACTAGGAAGAAGTAAATAATGATCATCAAGATATATCGGAACAACAACAAGAAGCTCCTCCAAAGAGAACAAAAGAACCATCCATCAAATCAAATCATTGGTGACATAAATGAAGGTCGATAGCTTCGTTCATCACAACAAGCTCACATTGCTTTTCTAGCAACCTTTTAGCCTAGTAGTTTTGAGGAAGCTAGCCAGAATGTACATTGAGTGGCAACTATGAATGAAGAATTGGATCAAATCGATAAGAATAACACCTAGGAATTAGTTCCATGACCAAAAGATAAAAATGTCATTGCGACTAAATGGGTGTTTAGGAACAAATTGAATAAAGATGGACAGGTTACCAGAAACAAAGCAAGATTGGTTTGCAAAGGCTATGCACAAGTGGAAGGAATTTATTTCAACGAAACATTTGCACCAATTGCTAGAATGGAAGCCATCCAAATGTTTCTTGCCTATGCATGTTCAAGAAAAATCAAAGTCTACCAAATGGATGTTAAGTCAGCATTTATGAATGGCGAATTAGAAGAAGAAGTTTACATCGAACAACCCGAAGGTTTTCTACTATCAGAAAAAGAAGACTATGTTTGCAAGTTAAAGAAGGCTCTATATGATCTCAAGGAGGCTCCGAGAGCATGGTATGCTCGTCTTGATGGATATCTATGTAAACAAGGGTTCAAGAAAGGTATTGTTGATAGAAATCTTTATGTACAAATAGATAAAGATAATTTAACAGTCGTTGAGGTATATGTGGATGATATAATATTTGGTAGCAATTATGATCGACTAAGTAAGAATTTTGATAAAAAAGATGCAAAGTTAGTTCAAGATGTCTTTACTTGGTGAGTTGACATACTTCTTAGGGCTTCAAATATCTTAGGAAGAGAAAGGAATATTTATATGTCAAGCCAAGTACATCAAGTAAATGCTCAAGGAATTCAAAATGGAAGATTGCTAACCCGTCCTTACTCTGATGGTAACAAGTTTCAAATTGAACATGAACGACTCATCTAAGGATAGACGACTCATCTAAGATGTGGATCGGAAGTTGTACGGATCTATGATTGGTAGTCTTCTATATATGTGACCTCTCGGCCGGATGTTATGCAACGGTTGGACAAGTAGCAAGATTCCAAGCGACACCAAAAGAATCACATATTATTGCCGTCAAAAGAATTCTTCGATATCTAAAGGGCACAAAAGAATATGTCTTGTGGTATCCCAAGGGTAACAATCTCATTATTCAAGCCTTTATAGATGCAGATTGGGCAGGAAGTGTTCATGATCATAAGAGTACTAGTGGAGCAGCATTCTATCTAGGTGGTTGTCTCGTATCATGGTTGAGCAAAAAGCAAACTTCAATCTCGTTATCTACAGCAGAAGCAGAATACATTGCAGCATCATGTTGTACTCAAGTTCTTTGGATGAAACAAAATTTGCAAGATATTCAAGTACAATTCAGTGATCCTATTCCCATATTCTGTGACAACATTAGTGCCATCAGCATCTCCAAGAATCCTATCATGCATTAAAAAACAAAACACATTCCGATCAAATATCATTTTGTTAGGAACAAGTTGTTGAAAAGCATATCAAACTTGAGTATGTTTGTACAAAAGAACAAATTGCTGATATCTTCACTAAACCTTTACCTCGTGACGCATTTGAATATCTTCATCAAAAGCTTGGGAATCTCCCAAGTTCTCATTATATTTTCCCTTTTCAAGAATATAAAGCGGGAGTGGAAGTGTGTACAGGTCTGTAGGACGATTGTGTGTCAGTGGGAGTGGAAGTGTGTACAGGTCCACAGGATGGTTGTGTTTCACGGGGAGTTACCCTTTTCCATTGATTTCAAAGGAGGAGAGAATGTTGTAGGAAGAGGTGTCATGACCACAGGGGGAGTACTTGTGTTGCCATCAATGCCAAAGGGGGATATTGTTGATCAGCGTTTGTCATTGATGTCTTAAACAACATCGAGGGGCTAACCCAATATTGCATGGGGAATTTTGACCTACCAAATTAATATATTCTGGGTCAATAATACTTTTATGGTTTCTACTTGTATTTCTGTTTCATTGATACTATGCATCGCCATAATTGTTCACGGTTTGAGAGATACTCATGTTTGAAGTTTGTACCCCCGTTAGTGGGCTAAAACCCCATGGGGTTGGTGCATGGGTCATTGAAAAGTCATAATTAATATTTCTTATGCTCCTAAAATCCCTCCCACGTTCACTTGTTGAAGCCCCTCTCAACTTAAGCATTCATATAAATTGTGATCTTCATTTCCTCCTTATGCAAGGGATTCAGCCATCTGAAACAGGTCATCGTGGAATTTTCACTCTAAATTTTTTTCTACGAAGGTTCAGAAGCTAAAATTATTAAGAGGAAAATTTGAAATCTTGAGGAAGCTGCAGTAAAAATTTCAGATCAAGGTGCACAATATTTTTGGAGATATGATCTGTGGAATTCAGGGTTTTTGCAGGCTCCTGAAATTCATCTCAAAGAAGTGACTTTGGTAAATTCGTCATAACTATCTCTCTGAGTATTGGATTGGAATTTCGTAAAAAGTGGTAGATAATGCATAGTCTTTAATTTTCACTCTATCAATTTCAGATCCAAATGAAGAAACAATGACACGTGGCATGCCGTACAAGTGCGCTCTACCGAAACAATACATAATTAGGGCATTGTGATAGATTGGGCATAAATATCTCTTGAAGAATCCAAATTGGGTCAGACCTGTGTCATTTGTAGTGACGTTGTTAGATTTGCTATCATTGTACAAACCAATGTGGTCAGTGTAAATGCTCTAATTGAAAGAAATACTGATTCACCCCCCCTGTCAGTATTTCCAACAAATTTAGATGCCAATAGAACATACGTTTCAGACTCTAATATGCCATACCATATTCGACTTTTATTTGTTTATCATATGAGGACCTTAGGTTATAATATAATATGGGGAAATAAATATTATTAATCTATCCATATGACCATATAGAATTACTATATCTTATGTACGAACATACCATAGGTTTATAAAGCCTTCCTTCGTAATATATGCATTTTAATATTCAACTAACCTATGGAATTTAATATTCGAAAAAAAAATGAGGTTTGTGATGATAATTATGTTGGAAGGTTTTTTTAACATTTAACTAAAATTTATATATTAAATGAAATATAATATAGATATATATATAATTTCGACTTTACATATATATTATAATTCCACACCTTTCAAACTCGACGGTGGAGACATATTGGTATAGAGGGGGAGGTCACGAGTTCAAACCCAAACCTCGACCCCGTGTATTGAACTGCCAAGGGCTCCACGGTGGAGGCGTGTATTAGTGGGGGGGGAGGTCAAGGGCTCAAACCCAGACCTTGACCCTCGGTATTTGTATTTGTCCCTATATATATACGCACCATACGAAAACATTAAAATTCCATTCGAACTTTATCATATGTGGATGGTGGATTTATACAAGGCATTTTTAAACCAAGGGTTAAAGTCAGATATTTCCGCAAATTTAAAGTCCGAAATTTTATAAACGAGGGCGTTCTTAAAATAAGGATTTAAAGTCGGATATTTCGTAAATCTAAAGTCTGAAATTTTATATATGACGACGTTTTTAAATGATGGGTTAATTTACAGAAGAGCGCGTATATTTAAACGGTGGCACAATGATGGTGTTTTTTAAACTATAGGTTAATTTATATCTATATTCCCATGACAACATGTACCAAAATATGTAGTGTCAAACTGTGGCGTCAAACTTAGACAACGCAACAATAGGGTTCCTATACCCTATGCCATATTCGTTAGCGTGGCTTTACCTGTGCTACCCAACGAATTTTTTGGAATTTTGACAGCGAATCTCTTGAAACCCAGATGGCCAAGCGATGTCCATGTGTTTCCTCAGATTTCCTCACGCAGGCACAGTCGGCCAGCGATGATAAACGAAATGGATGTTATGACGAGTGGATCTGTGGTGCGATGGTAGCGCGAAACAAAGGTTTTTCACGGGTGGTGATGATATATAGCACGAGAAGGAGATTTCAAGTTAACTCCTCACATCAGTTCGCTATTGACGCTGATATGGTTGAATCTGAGTCCGTGGTTTTTAAGTTGCCTTTAAAGAATTGTGCACGCATAGCCAGATTACGAGAAATAGACACACAGTTCAAAGATTTGTATATCCTCAAAGGAGATAGTTATGCTGAAAGTCGTAGTGAACTCTTCCTAGACTCTGCTGTCTATACTAGGAATCTCTGTTTCCGATTACCCACCGATCGTTTCAAATAGTGAATACCAGATGTTCATGGAATCACTTAATGTAGTATTGATTCAAATTGTGAGAGGTTGCTAACTTTTGATACTAAGGCTGTTGGCAATAGAGGAGGTATTACAAATATTGGACTTGCAGTGGATCATGTCAAGCATAAAAAAAAAGAACTATAAGCTCTTGCACCACAGGGAAATCTCCTTTTCCAGCTCTTGATGCTTTTGTGGAATCTGTTGCTTCTGTAGGAAATGTTCCCGGGCATCAGTTATTGTACTTTTATAGCTTTTTCATAGAGGGACGAAGTGTTAATAACATAGCAACCCTCAGACACACTTACACAGCGTATGAAATAAGGACTGGTATAAATAATCCAGACTGATATGTAAAGGATTTCTCAAAAGTCTCTGTAATGGTTCCAAGTCTACGTTAATTTGAAAACTATCTCTTCTCTTATGTAATATTTCAAATTAGCGACAGCTAATTGGAATATTCGATTTTGTTCAATTTTGCCGTCTATAGTTTATTAATGAATAAAAAGTGAGTGGAGAGGGTCTAACTCACTTAGTGGAATAAAACCCCCTCCCTAGTAGCACAATGTTGTGACTTAAAGGGGAGCCAAGGAGGGCCAAGCACCACGTAGAGAGGGGGCCCACATATGCTCTAGAAGCTACTGCACAGATGAGGAAGCTACTGCGCAGATGAGGATGAGCACGTGGCAAGAGATAGAGGCTACGTTGAGGAGATAGGCCTTAGGGTTTTGGAGGAAGGCCAACGTTATAAAAGAGGGAGGAGCTTTCTCATTTCATTCATTCATGTTGATGATATTGAGCTGGTCATTTCGACTTCTTGAGCACGCTGGCTGTTTACCCTGTTTGCAGCACTGTTTAGTGCATTGAGTGTTTTCGGTCGGAGATCCCGCCCTTAGCCCCGGGGGACTTCGAGTGCCTGCTCGGGCAAGGTTATTTCTTCAACATTTTGTGGGAGGTTTTGGTGTTTGATTTTGTTGCGGAGCCGTGCATTCATAGAGACTACGCAGTCACTAAGAGAGAGGACGCAGTCCATTTAGGAGGTGTTCTGGATCAGGGTTTTTGCAGGAGATTTGAGCCGAGATTTTGAGTAGAGGATCAACGTTTTCCTTTGGGAGGATTTTGGTGGAGTTTGAGGTGGTATTTCAGCCATTCCTATTTAGCCTCTGCGTAGAGCCTTGGAGGCTAGCGTAATTTCCCAAGGGGGTGTTTTTTTGGAGGTCAGCCATTTCTGATATGGGTTCTGGGTTTTGTCGGGATTGGTGAGTAGAGGAGGAATCCAAATTTTCAGCTCATTCCGGCAAGGGGAGCAGCCCCTAGTTATCAGTTCATTTCAGTGGTAGCAGCTACACGGCAGTTTTCCAGCAGCTGAGACGCAGTTCAAAGGGCAGCCATTTCTGGTGTATTCTGAGAGTATTTCTTCACTTGCCTTGAGCAAGTTTAGGTGCCATCACTCTAATCACCTATTGTACTTCATTATATTTTTCAGTTTAATAAAATGGCTTAGCATTTCCTCTCTATATTTCTGGATGAGTTGTTGTACACTCTTTCCATGTTATTATATGTCTACCGCACTGTTATTTTTATATATTCTCGATGCATTCTAGTTCTATACCACTTGTTGTGTTTATTTCATACTCTTAGACAGAGTCTAGAAAGGGCCAGGTAGCCTCCAGATTTCGTCCTCTTTTCAGAGGTGGCATATCTGGTTAACGCCCTCCCAGTCCATCTCTGGTTGGAGTTTGCCGTGTTTTGAAGATATCCCCGAAAAGGGATATTACAGTGGTATCAGAGCATAGTTCTGGCTCAGCCTATGGTCTATGACACCGGGGAAGAGACCATATATTTGTTACAGAGGCAGGAAGTACAGAGACCGTGAGCGTAGGTTGGAGAACACCTACGGAGAGGGAGACTGTGTTCGGGTGGTGGACACAGAGCAGGAGAGGGAGCCTGTGACAGACGCAGAGCAGGAGGAGCCTATGCTAGATTCAGAGCAGAGAGGGCCAATGGCAGATGACACGAAGGCCAAACAGTTTGGGGAGGCACTCCTCAAATCGGTGCAGGATTTAACTAGGCAGATCGAGGTGATGGGTCAGAGATTCACCGCTGTAGAGGCTAGACAACGTTTGACCCCACGGGTATTCCAGGTAGGTGAGGGATCAAGTACATCCCATCATTTGCCGGAGCATGGTGCTGCTCAGCATGATACTACTCAGCCGATGGCTTCACGTGCACCCACCCGCTCTACCATGCCCACTTTCTTGGGAGAAGATACAGGGGCAAGAGCCCAGCAGGAGACAGAGCCCGGACACATGGGCGAATATTTTGCAGAGTATCAGGCATATGGGCAGGATTTTAGGGATGCTCTCTCATTTCGAGATTTTGTTTAGCTCCAGCAGGACAGTAGACTCCGCGACCATCATAGAGGACACCGGCATTATCATGATGGGGATAGCCACCGCACATCTAGCAGATTCCATTTGCCTACGTTTGATGGGTCATCAAACAGTTCGGAAAAGTCTTGGGTGGAGAAGCTGGATATCTATTTCCAGCTTAACCAGATGTTAGAGACAAAGGCCATCAAGGTGGCGACATTACATTTGGATGGTGAGGCCCAGGATTGGTGGTTCCATGGGATGATCACACTCAGACACTCTACAGTGACGCCGTATGCCGAATTTACCAGGAGATTGATGGAGCGATTTCACCGGAGGGATTCGGAATAGCACTTTGTTGAGCTGACAAGGCTCAAGTAGACTGGGTGCCCCGAGACATACATTGCAGATTTCTTGAGGGTTTCAGTGATCGTGCCAGATCTATCCGCAGCACGGATGATCTATATGTTTGTGGAGGGGTTAGCAGAGCCACTTCGGGGTTTAGTGAGATCTACTAGACCAGCTACACTCCAGGATGCTATTAGCAGGACGCGGGATTTATAGGATGCATTGCCCAGGACTCGTACACCTTAGCCCTAGAGACAGGGTTTCCAGTCCAAGGGGAAAGATGTGAGGGTTCCACCTCCAAAGGGGAATCCAAGATGGGCACAGATAGATGATGATGCTAGGAGGGAGTTGAGGAAGAAGCAGTTGTGCTTCACTTGTCAAGAGCCGTGGGCACCAGGGCATAGGTGTGCTACTGGCAAAGCACACTTCATTGAGGTCTTCTCCGATGATAGCGGGGAAGAGGATGAGGAGGAGGATGAGGAGGCAGGTGATAGTCAGACGTCCCAGGATCAGTTGCCACCTCCACCTCCAGGGACAGGAGGTGTAGCTTTTGCACCCACAGGAGTGACTCTTGCAGCCTTGCGAGGAGTTCCCAAGTATTTGACGCTGCGCGTACGAGGGACAGTACGTGGCCAGCGAGTGTCAGTTTTGGTTGACAGTGGGGCAACCCACAACTTCATTGATGCATAGATAGTCGAGCGGAGAGGTATACCGACCGAGAGCTTTGACGGATTTTCAGTTTTGGTCCCGGGAGCCCAGACGATGCAGTGTGCCTGGTATGTTCCAGAGTTGGCAGTGATGATGGGTACCTACACTGTGACCAATCACTTTTTCGTGGTCAACATACCGGATACCAATGTGGTATTGGATGTTCAGTGGTTGATTACTCTGGGGAAGGTCACCATAGATTGGGAGGCCTTAGAGATGGAGTGGGATGATACGAAGAACGGGAAGCTCGAGAAGATCCGCAGGATGCACACTTACCCACCTCAGATTGTTTCGGCACACTGGATGGAGGCAGATTTTCAGAAGGGAGACATAGAGTGGGCGGTTGAGTTGCGGGCATCAGAGGCAGAGACCACAGGTCAGGCAATTCATCCTGATATTCAGGCCATCCTTGACAGGTATGAGGCAGTGTTTGGGGATATACCACTAGGTCGGCCACCAGATCGAGGGTTCGAGCACACCATAGAGCTTGAGCAGGGCATTCAGGCGGTGATTACTACCCCCTATAGGCATCCCAAAGCCTATCGGGATGAGATTGAGCGGGCCATCCAAGAGTTGCTGGCTCTTGGGCACATTAGATCGAGCACGAGTCTGTTTGCTTCTTCCGTGGTGTTGGTGAAGAAGAAGGACGACACCTTGAGGATGTGTATTGACTACAGGGCCCTGAACAAAAAGACCCTGAAGAACAGGTATCCTATACCTAGGATCGATGAGTTGATGGATGAGCTGAGAGGAGCCAAGTTCTTCTCAAAGATTGATTTGAGATCAAGGTACCATCAAATTCGCGTGAGGGAACAGGACATTCCCAAGACCGCCTTCAGGTGTCATTATGGGCACTTTGAGTTTTTGGTTAAGCCTTTTGGGCTAACCAATGCACCAGCTACTTTTTAGTCTTGCATGAACCATATCTTCCGCAGTCATCTGAGGAAGTTTGTATTGGTCTTCTTCGATGACATACTCATATATAGCAGGACTTGAGAGGAGCATCTCCAGCATATAGAGGTAGTACTACATATTTTGGAAGAGCAACAGTTCTATGCTAAGCTCTCCAAGTGTGAGTTTGGGATGACGGAGATGTTGTATTTGGGTCACATTATTGGAGTGGATGGAGTGAGAGTCCATGAGGAGAAAATTAGAGCCATCAGGGATTTGCCGGAGCCGAGGAACGTGACGAAACTTCAAGGATTCATTGGCATATGTACTTATTACAGGAAGTTCGTCAAGGCTTTCTCACAGCTTGCTGCACCCCTTACAAATTTGACGAAGAAGGGGGCATTTAGTTGGTCGGATACAGCACAACGAGCCTTTGACAGGCTCAAGGAGGTGATGAGTAGCTGCCTAGTGCTTGCATTGCCGGATTTTACGCAGCCGTTTGTTTTGGAGTGTGATGTGTCAAGAGAGGGGATCGACGCAGTATTGATGTAGGGAGGACACCCTATAGCCTTTGAGAACCGAAAGCTCCTTCCGCATGAGAGGTTGTATTCTATATACGACAAGGAGATGTTGGCCATTATGCATGCCTTGGCCAAATTCTAGCAGTATTTGGTAGGGAACAGGTTCAGGGTGAGGACTGATCACAACAGCCTCAGGTTCTTTTTGGAGCAGAAGCAGCTACAGGGGAGGCAGCAGAAGTGGATCAGTAAGATCCAAGCATATGACTTTGACATTGAGTATGTCAAGGGTAAGAATAACGTGGTAGCAGATGCCCTTTCACGTAGACCAGCCACGTTATCTCTTATGAGCTTGGATACAGATTGGAGGGCTCGACTATTAGTGGAGTACTTGAAGGACAGATTTGCATGTGAGGTTCTGGATGGACAGGTGGCAGATGACAGGTACAGGGTGGTCGATGAGATCATCTACTATAGGGACAGGATCTTCTTGACTGAGGGATCTCAACTTAAGAAGAAGATACTCCGGGCATCACATGATTCACCATTAGCAGGCCATCAGGGGTTTACCAAAACCTACAGGGCCGTTAGAGAGAGGTTCTCATGGAAGGGCCTCAAGGAGGACGTACTCCAGCACATCAGGGAGTGCGATGTTTGTTAGAGGAACAAGGGGGAGATGAGCCATCTTGCAGGATTATTGCAGCCTCTTCCCATTCCGGAGGGGAAATGGGAGAGTATCTTGATGGACTTCATCACAGGGTTGCCCATGGTGCAGGGCAAGGATTGTATCTTTGTTGTCGTTGATCGGCTGACGAAGTATGCGCACTTTTTCGCCATATCCGCGCATTACACAGTAGCACAGGTGGCCGAGCTGTTCTTCAGAGAGATTTTCAGACTACATGGTCTTCCTAAGACCATCATCAGTGACAGGGATAGCCACTTCATGGGCGGATTTTGGCAGGAGATTTTCCGGTTAGTGGGGACGGAATTGACACCGAGTACCAGTTATCACCCACAGATGGATGGACAGACGGAGATATTTAACAAGTGGCTGGAGGGCTACTTGCATAACTATGTCAGTGGGCAACAGCGAGCACGGTTGAAGTGGTTGCATCTGGGGGAGTACTGCTATAACACGACACATCACATGTCCATTGGTATGTCACCATTTTATTCTATGTATGGGTATCATTCCTTATCTTTTGCTGATGTGATGTTATGTGCTAGCAAGGCTCCTAGAGCCAAGATTTGGATCTAAGAGAGTCAGGACATTCTCCGAGCTCTCAAGGATAATATGGCTACAACACAAAACTAGCAGAAGCTGTATGCCGACAAAGGTCGGGTGGAGAGACAGTTTGAGGTAGCGGACTTGGTCTACCTACGATTACAGCCATATCGGCAGTCGTCACTGAAGTAGAAGGGAGCTGAGAAGCTCAAGCCCCACTTTTATGGGCCATACAGGGTGATACGCAGGATTGGACAGGTTGTGTATGAGTTGGAGCTGCCCCAAGGTAGCAAGATCCACAACGTTTTTCACGTATCATGCCTGAAGAAGGCATTGGGGCAGCAAGTGACAGTGACGGATGAGCTACCACCCACAGATGATGAGGGGCATTTGGTGTTGCAGCCAGAGGCTATTATTGATACCAGGGAGAGGCAGCTACGGAGCAGGACAGTCCGGGAATTCTTGGTGAAGTGGAAGAATTTGCCGGATGAGGATGCCACTTGGGAGAGTGAGAAAATTTTGCAGCATCCATCACTTCAGTTGCTTGATGACAAGCAACATTTTGTCGGGGGAGAATGTAATATTCCTAATTAGCGACGGCTAATTGGAATATTCGATTTTGTTCAATTTTGCCGTCTATAGTTTATTAATAAATAAAAGTGAGTGGAGAGGGTCTAACTCACTTAGTGGAATAAAACACCCTCCCTAGTAGCACAACGTTGTGACTTAAAGGGGAGCCAAGGAGGGCCAAGCACCATGTAGAGGGGGGGCCCACGTATGCTTTAGAAGCTACTGCGCAGATGAGGATGAGCACGTGGCAAGAGAGAGAGGCTACGTTGAGGAGATAGGCCTTAGGGTTTTGGAGGAAGGCCAACGTTATAAAAGAGGGAGGAGCCTTTTCACTTCATTCATTCATGTTGATGATATTGAGCTGGTCATTTCGACTTCTTGAGCACGTTGGCTGTTTAGCTTGTCTGCAGCACTGTTTAGTGCATTGAGTGTCTCCGGTCAGAGATCCCGCCCTTAGCCCTGGGGGACTTCGAGTGCCTGCTCGGGCAAGGTTATTTCTTCAGCATTTTGTGGGAGGTTTTGGTGTTTGGTTTTGTTGCGGAGCCGTGCGTTCATAGAGACTGCACAGTCACTAAGAGGGAGGACGCAGTCCATCTAGGAGGTGTTCCGGATCAGGGTTTTTGCAGGAGATTTGAGCCGAGATTTTGAGCAGAGGATCAGCCTTTGCCTTTGGGAGGATTTTGGTGGAGTTTGAGGCGGTATTTCAGCCATTCCTATTTAGCCTCTGCGGAGAGCCTTGGAGGCCAGCGTAATTTCCCATGGGGGTGTTTTTTCAGAGGTTAGCCATTTCTGATATGGGTTCTGGGTTTTGTCGGGATTGGTGAGTAGAGGAGGAATCCAGATTTTCAGCTCATTCCGGCAAGGGGAGCAGCCCCTGGTTATCAGTTCATTTCAGTGGTAGCAGCTACACGGCAGTTTTCTAGCAACTGGGACGCAGTTCAGAGAGCAGCCATTTCTGGTGTATTCTGAGTATTTCTTCACTTGCCTTGAGCAAGTTTATGTGCCATCACTCTGATCACCTATTGTACTTCATTATATTTCTCAGTTTAATAAAATGGCTTAGCATTTCCTCTATATATTTCTGGATGAGTTGTCGTACATTCTTTCCATGTTATTATATGTCTGCCGCACTGTTATTTTTATATATTCTCGATGCATTCTAGTTCTATACCACTTGGTGTGTTTATTTCATAATCTTAGACAGAGTTTGGAAAGGGCCAGGTAGCCTCCAGATTTCGTCCTCTTTTCAGAGGCGGCATATCTGGTAAACACCCTCCCAATCCATCTCTGGTTGTAGTTTACTGTGTTTTAAAGATATCCTTGAAACGGGATATTACATGAGTTGCAGTGCAGAGTTAGAAGTGGCAATACTAGCAACAGATGCAACGTTTGAGAGGGAGTTGCAGTACGGATGCAGTGTTGATCGTGGCAGGGTCAACAACAGTACAGGTGTAGCAACAACGTAGTGATTGATGGGCAACATGTTAGACATCAGCAGTGCAGAGGGAGATGCTACAGAGTCAGAGCAGTTTGTAGCAAAGCATATTTTCTTGAGCGCATTTCTCGCTAAGAGGGAGTGTTGATTATGAGGTAGCATCAGATGTGCTCTAAGCCTCAAATTTTTTGGAGAGGCTTAGACACATGCATTCTAGATAATCCAAAAATTGTTTTGGGAAATTCCACCCATAAATAGTTTTATTTGATAAATTAATTATTTTTAATGAGGACCCTAGGTCTAACTTAGGAATTTCAAATAATTAATGGGTATTAATCTAAACTGTGGGCGTAACTTCTAGAAAAAGCAAATCAAGTCAAAATATAATCTTAGCCGTTGATTGGAGATATAATCTCGGTCTTTGAAGTCTTGACAAGAAGACTATAAAGGAAGGCTTGAGGGTCATTTGGAAAACACACCGAGAGGATCAAGTGATCGAATTTTCTGAAGAAGCAGTGCTCAGAAGAAACTTCGATCTAAGAGATTCTTGACGAAGTTGAGGGGCAAAGAGGATCTTCTCCGGGGTCAAGGAGAAGCAGCAGAGAGGCAGAGAAAGACAGAGAGGAAGCAACGCAGAGCCCAGAGAGGGTGACGCAACACCCAGAAGGGGTGACGTAGGGCCACACAGGACACACACAGAGGTAGCATAGTTTCTGAGCAGAAGTCTGAGTTTCAGTTGGGAAATTGAGATTCTGAGCCAAGAGGGCTGGGATCGAGTTTCCCAAGGGTTGAAAGATCACGTAGAAGGGGTGACACAGTCCATCAGAAGTCCCCACCCATTCCTACGTAGCTACTGTGCAGTGGGGGCTGGGTTTTCATCATTTCAGCTAACAGATCAGCCAAGACTTGCAGTGTGAGGTAATCTCACCATTTTTCTTTGTCAGTATTTCTCTGTATCGGAATTGTCTGGCGAGACATTCAAAGATGTATTCAGAATAACTACTGCTGAATAATAAAACCCTTAGATCTACTGCACCTATTTTCCTGCGTTGGGTTTTTCTAGGGACATTTGTCCAAAAATAACAGTGTCTTGTGTGTGTTATTACTTTTTCTCAGTTTCCTATTTCCACATCTAAATTAATTAAGTGAAGGTTTCTTCAGTAATTGCTTCAATGTTTTCAGAATTAATCTGCAAAATAACTTGTTAATGTAATTTACAAATAAGAGAAGTAATTCAGTTTGTTGCAGTAGGATTCCAGATCTAGGACTTGGAATTTCCATATGGTATCAAAGCTTGTGGAGCATTACAGGTGAAACAGGAAGAGTAGATCCAGCGCTAAGAAGAAGGCTGAATAGCTGCAGAAAGCAACAGTTCGAATCCCCAGAGGGATTGCGCAGTCCAGGCTTGGAGGGCTAAAATTTATGGGAAAGTCTCTCTCTAAGTGAGTCGACAAAGAGGAAGGGCTTCTAGATCGGAATTTTGCCGAGCTAGAGGGTGTTAGCCATCCATAATTTTTTCATATACTATGATGGCTAAAACAGGTCTATTAGTCTTCAAGAAACAAATTTGGAGCAAATCTGTGACTTCTTGAATCCTTGTTGTATCTATTTGTCCAAAGGATCCATCTCACTGATGTCTTCACAAAAGCCCTATTGTTATCATGAAGAAAGTTGTTTTAAACCCCTTCATTTCACCCTTTTTCCCTTTATTATTCCTCCATTTCCTCAAAAATCCCTTTAAACCTTGTAAAATCCCTCTTATAAGGTTTAAAACCGCTTTTTCTAACCTATTGGAACCCCTCAAAACCTCAAAAAACCCATTTCGGCCTTAAAATCCAACTTTTTTATTAAGCCAGGCTTAAGCCCCCGCGGGCTTAAGTTCTCAGCCCTTTTCCCCCATGTGACCTGGACCCGCGACCGTCAGCCTCAATCTTAAGCCCCTTTTGCGCTATCGGACATCGTTCCGCCCTTTTTCCTTTGTTTCTTTAATTTGCCTCCGCGCGATGGTTTTCCCCGCCGATGCATTTTGGATCGTTGATCTGGCTCCCCCAGATCCAACGATCGGTGCCCTTTCGCCGTTCCACTGTCCCCTGCCCCAGTCATTCATTTCTGCAATCCTATGATAAGATCTGGATTGCCCGTTCCCAAGATTCGATGGCTCTCGCATCTCCTTTCTCCGCTTTCCATCGCCCATCACCCATCGCACTTCTCCATCGCATTGGTGCATCGCATCGGGCTTCTCCTTTTTCCTTTTGGCATTTCCTTTCTCTGCCGATATGCGAAGCCCCGATCGTATCCCCACCGTCGATCTAATCTAGATCCGACGGACCTCGCTCCGTCGCTCACCACTCCATCGCATTGCTCCTCGCTCCGTCGCTCACCACTCCATCGCATTGCTCCTCGCTCCATCGGCGATCCCAGTTCCCTTGTCCCCGGACCCTCTTCGCTGCCGATGTGCGATGCCCCGATCGAATCCTAGCCATTGATCTCGATCCTGATCCGATGGTCCTCTGTCCATCGCCCCTGCTTCTCCCATCGGCATTGACATATCGCAACTTTCTAACTCTCGCCTCCCAGAACTCTTCCCCGCCAATTGCCGATCCTCCGAGTTAATCTCCGCCGTCCATCTCCCAGCTTTGACGGCTTGCATTGATTCACCTCCTTTTCCACCCGCGGGCACCTTCAGCGCAAAGGTCAACTATACGAGTGCCCCCGCAGTTGACTCCTTGGACTATGGGAGATCATCATCCAATGGTCCAAATTTACTGCGGAGGCACCTAGCCCACAAACCCGTCTGTACATCAAGTGCCCTCGTTATGTGTATTTTCTTCCAATTTTCCATATAATCCCGTTGGTCCCACCTGACCACTCTCGGTCCTTTCGTCATGTTTCCTTGTGATCTCCACTATTGATCTGCCCCCGCCCCCCAAGATCCAACAGTCCACAGGCATTTTTGCGCCCGTTTTTCCATAGCTATCCAAAACCCATTTTCAACGTGAAATAGGTGGTTTTCCCTGTGGACATGCGTCAGCCACCAAACCATATCGCATCCATTTCATATCATACTGCTCATCGCCTTCATCTCACGCGAAAAATGTCTCCGGTATTCCTGAAACCGACAGTCTTGCTCTTCGCATCCAACTCATTTTTGAGCCTTGGTCTTCGTGGTTTTCGCCATGGAACCTGCTCTGCCTGCATTCCACCTCTCTACAAAGCTCCTCTGCCTCCTCCAAAGCCCTCTGAAGCGGTTAAACCCAAGAAACGCAGGATTTTATAACATATTGGTTGTTTTGTGCAGGTTTAATGGTGGCTTAATGTTGCAGGCCCTCCAACAGTCAAATATCAGTGGCAGAGGCTGAAGGTGACGATCTCCGGGCCATAATTAATTGCAAAAGGGATATTCAGGGTTTATTATTATTGTTTATCAGTGTCTCATGAACACTGGTGAATAGCAACCCTCCAACGTAGAAGGAAACCAGGTCACCTGTACACAAAGGAAAACAAAGAAGATCAGTGAAAGTTAAAGGTTAAGGCATAAATTCGAAGATCAAAGGCTTAACCAACAAGTTAAGGATAGAGACAAAGACACAGTTTAAAGACAGAAGATGATTCGAGAAGGCCTAATACAACCTTAAAAACACAATTTAAAGTTAAATTACCAGTGTTTAAAGGGCTAAAACAAGACAGATCAGCAGAAGAAAGGTCTCGAATGCCACATCTACAGAAGCTATTTACTCCTCCAGAAATCAACAAGGACACCTGCAATCTGCTTTACCTTTCAAAGACACTGTGACAGCCATCTTGCTGACAAACCCTCATTAAAACTGTCAGAACAGTTATTAAGCAAACATGGGGCTACAAAATCCAAAAATGACAGTTTGCTTGTCCCAGAGGTCAAACAGGGTACTTCAGACCAAGTTAGCTTCAAAGGACAAGCCTCAGAGTTATTACCAGCCTGTTAGTTGGTTTCGGATTCAACTAAAAGTAGCTGAAGTGGTACAAACAGTTAATGCTATGATTATTAAGAAGAATGGGCATTCGAATACCTCTCCCACTCTGTCTTAATTAATATTTATTACCATTTCTGCATCACTCTTTCTCTTTGCACCTATATGTATTCACAGAAAATTCATTGTAAAGGGTTGGAAAATTGTTAATTGTTCGAACTTTTATTGAGTAAGTGTTACTGAGCAGTTGTAATATAGTAGGTTGGGAAGAGAAGTATTGGACTGTAAAACCTATTGGACTCAAAGTATGTAACTGGTTTTGCACATCAATAGACAAGCAGATTCACTGGATTCAGATCTAAATCATTGGTGACGTTATTCTTACTGTAATTGTTATTTTCCTCATGTTTTCCATTGTGTTCATATTCTCTGATAAAGAGCAGTAAAATATAGATTAGGATTTACTTCTAAAGTACCCTAATTTTGACTGATAAGTTTTATCTTTATGTTTTCTGCTAAATGCGTGTTTGGGAATAATTTCAATAGAGTATAACCAGTCAAGGAATGTTGGTGAGCCCATGTCTTGCTGAGTAGAACTTGAGATGTTGTTCTTGAATGATATTTTCACTACATGCTAAGTAGAGTGCTGT